>CAJHQP010001702.1:0-106065 GCA_905132765.1 Moricandia arvensis
AAATTGTTTGGTAGTTAGAATCAAGTTTCACAATCTTTCAACATTGTTGTGATTCCTCTTAGCTATTCTAGACCTCTTAAATGACACAAATATTCTACGTACCAATATTGAAAACTAGTCTGGTCTCAACTCCATATCTATCTAGGTTACCAAATAACTTAGCAAAAGATAATTAAGTTAAAAAAACACTATCAAATTTGCTATGGTATAAATATTCCTCACTCAACTTTCCATGCATAAAGAAACAAACAAAAGTCATGCAACGTTCCATAACCACTCGATGCCGAGTTGTATCGACTCAAAGGACTACTCCCTCCTCCACTGTCTCCTTCCTCCGCATCGCTAAAGTACTCATCTACTATCGCTCCAACCACCACAGGCTTAAACAAAAACAACCCTGAACTCGCTGTCGACTCTGAACTTCCAAACAACCAATCATGCACATCATAGTACACCATCACATGAGTTTTGTCGACCAACACCATCTGGTTCCCCCTAAACTTCCACTGCAGATTCTTCACGTGCATGACCACGATCCCATCCACGCTTATCCACATCTCTGGATCATCTCCACCGTGTGAACTCTCCACCACCACTTCATGTTCTTTTCTCTGCTCGTCGAATCTTGCTCGTGTCGAAAACGTTTTCTTCCCAAAAACGTTCTCTTTCTTGAAATATATAAACCCCTCGACCAGCGCGGGTCTTGACTTGGTCCGCTTGTAAGCTTTATGCTTTAAATCTCCCAATAACAAAACAACCTCTTCATCGGACACTATCGCCACGTAATAATCTGACACCGGCTCGGGGCTACCGTTACCTGACAGCTTCGCCGCCCTTAGATCCCAGAAGACCTCCACTAAGTTTCCCTCTACGGCGAATGACTTTGACCCTCTTTTGCTCCAGAACTGCCACGGCTTCACGAGATCTATCTTGCAGCAATAGTTCATGTCATTGTTTAAACTCGTTACCATGACGGTAAGAGAATGGTTCATGATATTCTTGGACCATAACACAGTTATGTTTCGAAAGAAACCCGCCACGTGAGCTTGGTAACCGCACGTGACTGTTGTATGAGGCGTGGGGGTTGCAGCTGACTTGAGTTGTGCCACGGTCTTTGTTGTGTCTGTTATTTTAGCTGCAAAGGCCGTAGGTTGGCTTCCAATAGATGGGATCCGAAATGATAACATCTCTATTAGAATCAACACTTAATATCCTAAAGAAACATGTAACAACAAAGACTCTGCTCAATATGCATTAGCAAAATTGTTGAGCAACTGCATATAACAGTTTTGCCAAAATGGTGGTGATTTTATCCTTATTGTTATTGACAAACGATTAAGTTTGTTTTTTGATTCAGTTGAAAATAGATAGAAACCTTTTGAGTCTGGCAAAAGAAAGAGCAAAGGGAGAAGGAAGATTCTTGAGAGGTTAGTTGGTGGAACACCGATAAATAAGGAGCCTATATTTGAGACATGTTAATATTGGCAAAGAAGGTAAAAATGGCTTTGTGAAGTTCAAAGAAAACGTGTGTGTAAACATACCATATATGTATTATGTATAATAAATGAATTATTTATTCTGATCTACCAAAGGTTTTCAGCATCCCTTTCATGCCTTTGTGATCATGTCTCTTATGTACATACAGAAACTGTAGGTTCATTTTTTTGGTGCACCTTCTAAGATGAACAGTTAGGTTCACCAACCAATAATATTTAGTTATTTTAAATTTAATATTAAAAAACAAAGTAATACAATTTTTTTGAAGTTATATTATGTTTTAAAATAAATAAAATGGTAGTAATTTTTTTAATATTGTTTATGCCATCAGCAAACTACTAAACCCTAAATCCTTAATACTAAATCCTAAACTCTGAACCTTTAAGTAACCTTAAATCTTTGAATAAATTCCAAACACTAAATCCTAAATCCTTAATCATAAACCTTAAACTAAACCTTAAACCTTTAATACTAAACCTTGAACCCTTAGACAAATCTTAAACATTTGTCTACGGGTTCATAGTTTACTCAAGGGTTTAGGGTTTAGTGTCTAGGATTTATAGTTCAATATTTTGTTGACCGCATTAGCAATATTGATTTTTTTTGGTAATTACTACTATTTTTTATTTATTTTTAAAACATATTATAACTTTACAATTTATTATTTTGTTTTCTTTTTTAAAAATATTAGATTTAGAATAAATAAATATTATTGGTTGGTGAACTTATAGATTCACTTTAGGGAGTGAACCTAAAAAGACTCCAAAGGCTAATTATTAACATGAAGCGATCCATAAGAGTAATTGTGATTCATCTTTACCAAAAGGAGATTGTGATTCATCTAGGCATAAAAATGGAATCAAACCAAAATGGAGTCAAATTAATAATTCAATCACAAAAACATATATTTTTAATTAAATATATAGAAGATTTAACTAGGTAACTTGTTATGCTGGTTCAAGGTTGAGAGAGCCTAAGCAGTGCAGTCAATCCTTCAGCTTTTATTTTTCATTTACTTATGATATGAATATAAAACTTGGTCTTGCAAGTTATAACTTCTAAGAGCATATTTAATCCTTTTAACTTTTTTTTTCTTTTTCATAATTAAGAAAAAAATGAACCAATTATAGATTGTCATGAACCAATCCCGCAAACAGTACAAAAACCACTTAAAAATTAACTCTTGCAAAAAGGGAATAAATGGTGGCTCTTAAGATTTTTGTGGGTCCCACCTCTTAAGACTGTGGGTGGGTAAGGATCCGACCCCATGTTAACCCAGATGCTCTCATTAGGCCCATTATCCCGTTAATTTGCTCTTAAGAACTGTTTTCAAGAAATAGTTGGCCCATAGGCGGTCATAAATATGTCAAACTGTATACTAAATATGAACTCATAATGCATGAGCCCATTATGTTGTATATACTCATCTTATTGAAATAATTTCATGGCCCAAAACTTTCGAGAGGCGCGAGAAACTTGAAAACATTTAGGAAGTAAGCGCTAAACGTGTCGCGTGGTCTTTATAGAATGATTTTAATTGGTCCATAGTTACATCACGCGGATGGGTCAAAATACTTGACATGACGTGGACTGTTTTAATTGGTTACCAAGATAACACACGGATCGCAAATCTCAAATTCTCAGCCGTCGATAGAAACTTTAATCCAACGGACTATATTTCATTAAAACTCCTAATAAAACCTACTCATCTATTATTCTTCATTCATCACCACCACTTCTCACACTCTCATTCTCCATCAGAAGAAACTTCGTAGCCACCTTTGTTTCGACATGGCACGTACCAAGCAAACCGCTAGAAAATCCACCGGAGGCAAAGCACCAAGGAAACAACTCGCGACCAAAGCCGCCAGAAAATCCGCTCCGGCCACCGGAGGAGTGAAGAAGCCGCACAGATTCCGTCCCGGAACGGTGGCGTTGCGAGAGATCAGAAAGTACCAGAAGAGCACCGAGCTTCTGATCCGTAAGCTCCCTTTCCAGCGTCTGGTCCGTGAGATCGCTCAGGACTTCAAGACCGATCTGAGGTTCCAAAGCAGCGCCGTCGCTGCACTACAAGAAGCTGCGGAGGCGTACCTTGTTGGGTTGTTTGAAGACACGAATCTCTGCGCGATTCACGCCAAGAGGGTTACGATCATGCCGAAGGATATTCAGCTCGCCAGGAGGATCCGTGGTGAAAGAGCTTGAAGAAGTGGCGCTTATGCTATCTAACTATGTTTGGTTTGTTAGTGGGCACTATGTTTAGTCTTTGTTAAGACAGTCCTGAATGTGTTCGACGAAATGTCCCAACGAGAAGTTGTCTTGTTTAATTATAACTTATATTTGCTCAATGATCTTGATGTGTATTATCTATCATGCGTCTCTGCTCGTTAATTACTATTCTGTCTTTTTCAGATACGTTTATAACAATCACTTTTATTACACGAACTTAGTTTTTTGTCACTATTTAATTTGTTTAACTCCTCTGCCACGGCAAACAGCCTTTCTCTTGTAAAGACCACAAGAAAAAAAATAAAAAAAATCAAGATGAATGAATGTGTGATTGAACAAGAAGATAATCAAATATGATGAGTATAGTATAATACCAGTGGCAGCAGCGTTCTTGTGCTTAATTCTCGGAGTATCCAATTCATGAAAAGACGAAATGTCCCTGCGAATCCACGAGGAAACTCTCTACATTTGGTGAGTAAATCAGAATAGATAATCATCATGTTCTCAAGTAAATGAAGAAAAAAACGGAACAGCCCTCAGTCTTTGACTTGGCCACTTCCGTGGTTTCGCTATGTTTTCTCTGCTCGTTCCCACTTATGTTAAAGTTTTGATTATTTTTGTTAGTTATATTTAAATTGTATTATTGTTATATATTATTTGTAAATATTTTGTAAAAGTGAAATTATGAATGACTTGGTATATATTCTTTTGAAAAATAAATATGAAAATAAGTTAAACTATCATCGTTTTAGGACAATAACTTTTTGAAAGCTCATCCATATATATAAATTTTATAACAGAACTTAATATAATAACTAATTAAAAAATTTATTTTGTAAAGACCAATTAATATATTTTTTCATTTGTTTATACGATTTGAATTATTTTACAATTTATATGTATAAATATTATTCTAGAAAATAATATGTTAATTAGACATTTGATTTTAAATATAATAATTTGGATTAATTTTGTTAATAACATGAGAAATACCCTAAGATAACTATTTTTAAGTTTTTGTAACAAAAACAACATTTAAAGAGAAAAATGACCAAAATAAATTTTATCAAAAAGTGTAAATATACATTTATAGCATTGAGCTAACTAATCTAAACTTAAAGTTTACAGTTATGAGGAGAGTTTTCGAGGTGAAGTTTAAAATTAAAAAGAAAAAAATATTAACATTTTGATTATTTTTAAGAACTATTTTTGTGACAAAAACTTTTAAAATAATTATTTGAAAAATTTGCCCTAATAATATTGTGGTATATTTGAATTACATCAATTATTCCATATTGAACCATAATTATATTTTGGTTTTGCTTAGAATAAAATTGGGCTAGTTTTGTTTATATTGCATTTAGTTTGGTTCATCATTTTAGAGGAGTAAGTATATTTGAAAAAATACTATAATTTAATATATGTTATTTAGCAGGAAAAAATAACTGAAAAATTAAAAAGATATTTGATGAGAAAACGGCAAGAAGCTATTCACAGATAGACATTATAGTATTCACATCTTTATATAGACACACACATTCACAAAGTTTCACCATCACATTACTTTGTCTTCTCCCAAGGTATGAAAGAGGCGGAAACTCATGAGCTTCATTCACACATGGTTGGTTCCATCTCTTTTCCTCGTGTTCATTTCACAAAACATGTGTCCTCCTAGCATTGCCGTTTTTGCAATGACAGTGCACACCTTTGTTTTGGGTTACATTTTAGTAGAAGAGCGACAACACATACTATTTATATAATGGAAACACAAAAACAATGCAAGAAAATCAATTATCTCTGTACAAAATGACACTTCTGATGATGTCCATGGAGCTCATGGCATGTAAAACAACTTCATGGAATGTCAAGGAAAGGAGCTTAGGCATATTGTATATATACATACGCAGAAACTATTATATTTTCACAACTTTTGAATACTTTGTCTCCTAAAATATTCATAAAATGAGCATTCTTATTCGTTCAATCTGTTTCCTCTTCTTTGTTTCAAACATTCTTAACACGTTTGCTTCTCCTACACGGCACTTGTGCCGACCCGACCAAAGGAATGCCCTTGTGGAGTTCGTGAGTGAGTTTAAGATTCGGAATCTTGACGACGATGTTTTCTCTAGTTTTTCTTATCCCAAGACGAACTCATGGAGCAACAAGAGTGATTGTTGTTCATGGGACGGTATCACATGCCATGCCAAGTCTGGTGAAGTGGTCGAGCTAGACCTTAGTTCCAGCTGCTTCCATGGCAAACTAAGTTCCAAAAGCAGTCTTTTTAAGCTGCAAAGACTCCGTGTCCTTAATCTTGCTTACAACGATCTCAGCTCTTCTGAGATACCAAGTCAGCTCGGTACACTCAAGGAGTTAACACTACTCAACCTCTCAAACACTTTGTCGTCTGGTCCAGTTCCAACAGAGATTCTTCATCTAACCAAGTTGGTGTCTCTTGACCTCTCTTCTAACTCATTATCAGTTGAAAAGTCATTTCTTAACAATCTTTCCAAAAATTTGACAAACCTAGAGGAGCTTAACCTAGGTCTTGTAGACATTTCTTCAGAAATTCCTCAAAATATCTCAAACTATCCTCTCTCAAATCACTCTCTCTTGATGGATGTAACTTGTTTGGTAAGTTACCAAGCACTCTTTTTATGATTCCTACCATACAATCCATTAACTTGGAAGGCAATCAAGATATGGTAGGATCTCTTCCAGAGTTTAATGGAAATAACTCTCTTGTTTTCTTGGACCTCTCTTGGATATCCCTAGGTAACTTACCTGACTCCATCAAAAACCTCAAACATTTGACTATTTTGAGACTTGGGTTTTGCAATTTACATGGACAGATTCCATCTTCACTTGGAAACTTAACCAACCTCTCCATTCTTGACCTTTCATCTAACTATTTCAATGGTCATATCCCTTCTTCATTTGGAAATCTTCTCCATCTTACCTCTTTAGGCCTTTCTTCTAATAGACTTAGTGGCCAAATCCCACCTTCCTTTGCCAATCTTAAACAACTTACTAGCTTAAGTGTTGTTTCCAATAAGCTTAGTGGTAACTTTCCCCTTCCATTACTCAATCTCACAAAGTTATCAGATTTATCACTAGTGGACAATCATTTCACTGGGTCACTTCCTCCAAACATAAGTGCACTATGCAGCTTGGAGACTTTTAAAGCAAGTGAAAACATTTTCACTGGAACTCTCCCTTCTACTCTCTTCAACATCCCTTCTTTGACTTATATCGATTTGAAAAATAATCAACTCAATAACATTCTTGAGTTTGGGAATAGCTCTTCACCATCTAAACTAGAAAGGTTATCACTTGGTAATAACCATTTCAAAGGGCCAATCCCAACATCCATCTCAAGATTAGTCAATCTTTACAGCCTTGACCTTTCTTATTACAACACTGGGATGGGAGTAGACTTTGGTTTCTTATCACAACTCAAGGGGCTCATAGATCTGGACATAAGCTATATAAACACCACCAGTGTAGTTGACTTGAGTATCATCTTCCTACATCTCAAGTCCCTATCTTCACTGCAGCTATCAGGGGTACATGTCTCGACCGCGAAGATGGGTTTAGTTTCCAATCTACCAACGAACTTAGGCACCTTGCACTTGTCAGGCTGTGGTATCAAAGAGTTTCCAAAGTTCATAAGGAGCTTACAAAAGATGACCCACTTAGATCTCTCAGACAACAAAATCAAAGGTCAGGTGCCACATTGGCTATGGAATCATCTACCAATGTTAATGGTCCTGAATCTTGGCAACAACTCTTTCACTGGTCTTGAAAGATACTCAAATGAATCATCAAGACTGGAGCTTATTGCTCTAGATTTGAGCTCAAACTCGTTCCAAGGACCATTGTTTGACCCACCAGTCTCCACAGAAGCATTAATCGTCTCCAACAACAACTTCACCGGAAAGATCCCTGAGTCCATATGTGAGCAGAGCTACCTACAGACCCTTGAGTTATCCAACAACAGCTTCACAGGCTCAATACCTCAATGTCTAGAGAATCTGAAGAGTTACATTTCAGTTCTTAACCTCCACCATAATCAACTCAGTGGAAACATTCCTGAAATATTCACCAATGCCACTGACTTAGTATCCATTGACCTCAGTCACAACAAATTGGTGGGGAAGCTTCCAAGGTCACTGAAGAGTTGCTCTAGCTTAGAAGTTCTCAACGTGAGAAGTAATGGAATCGACGACACGTTTCCCTTCTGGTTGAATACTTTGCCTGAGCTAAAAGTCATGGTCCTCCGCAACAACACATTCAAAGGACCTTTACACCCTCCTCCTCCTCTCCTCATCATCCTTTTGGATTCCCCAAGCTGCAAATCATTGACGTTTCAAACAATGGCTTCAACGGGACACTACCAGCAAACTACTTTGCAGACTGGAACATGACAAGAAGTGAAGATCGGTCGGGAATGATATACCTTAGACATAATGATTATTACCGTGATTCAATGGTCTTGATGAGTAAAGGAGTAGAGATGAAACTGGAACGGATATTGAAACTCTTAACAGCCATTGACTTGTCAGGAAATGAACTCAGAGGAAAGATCCCTGAGTCCATTGGTCTGCTCAAGGAATCTTATTGTTCTCAATCTATCCAGCAACGGTTTCACTGGGGACATACCTTCATCTTTGGGGAATCAGAGTCAGCTCGAGTCACTAGACTTATCGAATAACAAGCTTTCAGGTTCAATTCCACCTTCTCTTGGGGATCTCTCTAGTCTCTCTTACATCAAGGTTTCCAACAACCAGCTCCACGGTCTAATACCACAAAGAGCACAATTTCAAACTCAGTCTGCTTCGTCTTTTGAAGGAAACCTTGGACTATGTGGTCTTCCTCTCAGTGACAAGTGTGGAGATCAATCACAAGAGCCAGAAGCAGATGAAGCAGAGGAAGAAGAAGAAGGAGTATGAGCTGGACTGCAGCTGCCATAGCCTTAGCACCTGGAGTCATCCTTGGCTTGACAATTGGGCACGTTTTGGTTACACAAAAGCCTCACTGGTTCATGAGACTTCTTGCGTGAGTGACAAGGATGACGAAGAGAGGACATTGTTCATATTGTTTAGAATCATCATTCAAGAGGAGTCTGTGTCTATTGGTTGCAAGTATGGTGCTAATAAGTTCTGTTGTACAATTATAATGTGGGCGATGAATGTTAATCTTTCCAACCAAATTGAATATTAGCAAAGAAGTAGGACAAGACAAACCAGTGGCTGTACTGAAAACATCCAAAGCTTAGTGTAGTAGTAATAAGAGAGAGTGCATCTAACAACACTTTATATTACAACCACACAATCAACAGAGGAGAGAAACCAAAAATAAAAGAAAAAATAATACTTATATTTATAATATATGTATATCTTGGGACTGCTAGGACTAAAGATGTATTCGTTTCATAACTCTTACCACCTTGATCAACGAACTATCAGCTCTTGGATGAAATCAGCTTCTCCTGATTCAGATGGAACTAAGATATCATCCTCAGTGGTGAAGTTGTAGCTCTCTCCAATAGCTCTCAGAAACTGATACACTTCAAACATGGTAGGCCTCTGCTTTGCTTCTTCCGGTAGAACACAGTTGCATGCTACTTTGAGCACTTTGAAGATCTCATCATCCACACCGTTCCCAACTAAAGACCTGTCAATAGCTTCCTGCAGTTTTGACTCACTTGATAGCTTTGTAATCCATTCCACAAGGTTACCCTTGAAGATGCTTTCTTCCTTGTCTTCTTCTTCACATCCTTTTGTCACACTCGTTGCTTTTTGCCCTGTTACTAGCTCTAGAAGCACAACCCCGAAGCTGTAGACGTCTCCTTTAGGAGTTGCCACCATGGTTCTTGAATATTCTGGAGCAACATAACCGAAATCACCAAACTCCCCATTGACAAATGTGCTTAAATGAGTAACAATGGGGTTCATCAGCCTAGCTAAACCGAAGTCAGAGATCTTTGGCTCGAAGTCTGCAGTCAACAATATGCATTTAGAGCTTATGTTGCGGTGGATGATCCTCGGGTTGCAGCTGTGGTGAAGCCATGCTAGCCCTTTAGCCGCGCCAATAGCAATCTTCAACCTTGAAGGCCAGTCCATAGGTGTGTAAGACTCTTCATCTGCGGGATGTAACTGATCATAGAGGTAACCATTAGGCATGTACTCATATATCAGCAGCCTCTCCTTCTTGGCAATACAATAGCCTAAGAGAGAGACCAAGTTTATGTGTTTTACAGATCCTAATGTCTTCATCTCTGAATCAAGCTCCTTTTCAGAATGTTGAGAATCTTGCAACCTCTTTACCATAAGATGAGTCCCATCTTCAAGCACTCCTTTGTACATAGTTCCTGTTCTTCCTTTACCAATGATGTTATTCTTCTTGAACTCTTCTGTTGCCTTCATAAGATCACTTAACTTCATCTTTGAAACCGACTTTTTAAACATGAAAACCTGAAGACACAAAAACCAAACATATAATCAGAAACTCAGAACATAACAACTAGGGATAGGCACATTTATCCAAAACTGAAGAACCAAAATGACCAAAAAGGAACTGAATTTCAAAAAATATCAGGACGTCTATCTCTGGAACCGAAACCGAACCAAAATGGGACAATAAAATATTTGGATATTAGCCGGTTCCTAATTTTGCTATCCGAACCAAATCAAAAACTGAACCGAATTTTATAAATAACCGAATGGTTTCTAAATCTCTAGAACTGAAAACCAAAAACCGAAATACCCGAACCGAAAACCGAACGTTCATGCCGTATAACAACATTAGTATGTGTAATAAATGTTTACCTTAACGCCTTTTTGTTCTTTTAATATCCTTGCCCATCTGTTTTCTTCAGGATCATCCTTCAACTTCTTTCTAACAACAGCCAATCTACGCAAGTAGAAGAACAGAACAGTCCCAATGACTAGTGCTGCCACAGACAGTCCACCAACTGCTGCTATAACAATAACTTTACCACGAGAGCTCTTAGGACCCTTAAACTTATCCAGAGGCATACCACACAAACCAGGGTTATTAGCAAAGTCATCCACCCCAATTTTCAACATGGTTTCATTGAAAATTGGGATAAGACCTGTGAGATCATTGTAAGCCACATAGAAGTTAGTGAGCCGTCCGAGCAGGACAAGCTCGGCAGGAAGGGTACCAGTGAACTGATTATGCTGAAGCCAAAGAGAGTTCAAAAAGGTAATGTTTGAGATACTGGTAGGGATTTGACCAGAGAATTGATTGTAAGAGAGGTCAAGAGTTGTAACAAGTGGAATGAAGAAGGTTATGTTGGATGGTAAAGGTCCAGAGAAGTTGTTTTTTGAAAGATCTAGACCAGTCAGATCAGAGCAATTCTTAATCCCACGAGGGAACTCTCCTTCGAGACCATAACCACCAAGTTTAATACTCAAGACCCTATTCTCATCATCATGCCAGCAAGTCACACCACTGAACTTGCAGATGTAACCAGCGGTCTTGTTGCCAAATACCCAACTCGCTAAACTTCCATATGGGTCCTTAACTTGGGATTGGATGCTCCTCAGGCAGTTAACGTTGGCCTCATTTGCATCGATCAAGCTAGAGAGGAGGAGCAACCAAAGACAGTTTGTGATAAAAACTGCCAATACTAACCTACTCACCATCATATCCCTCTCCTAGAATCCACAGAAAGAGAGTAAAATTGCTAGAAACTAGAGAAGGAGAAAGAGAGAACTAGTGTTCTCTCCGGTGAGCATCCAAAGTCCTGTAAGCAGACAATTATAAATAGCAACAAGCCAACAATGAATAAGAAGCGATCTTGAATGAGTTGACTTGAAAGCTTATGATAATTCAAGAAAGTCTTGAGGAACTTACGAAGGAAGAATCAGAGAGACAAAACAGGAGGTTTGGTCTTGGTCGTGCTAGTACTTATGTTTCATGTGTGTTTGAGTAGAATGAGGAAGAAGAAGAAGAAGAAGTTCGAGCAGCTGTTGGGGGAAAGTGTTAATGAAAGAAGGAGAAAAAGCGTGAATGAAAGAAAGGACTTGTTTAATTAAAATAAATAAATAAAAGAGAGAGAGAGAGAGTGGAGTCGTCTGTGTTTGTCTGGAGTGTCGTTGACTAGATCGTTATGTGGAAGATTCAGACATCGTAAAGAATGGGGGAAAGACAATCTGATGAGAACACTATGACTTAAACCAACCGGTCGGTCTTTGCGCGTTTAATGTTTGTTTGTTTCCTTTCTTTTGACTTTTCAACACTATCATATATTATCGACATGGACAAATTACAATGTCGGCCCAATACTTAAAGGCCCATATAGTTGGGCCTTTTAAAGTCAAGTTCCAGGCAGATTCAGACAAACTCACGTGACATATCTACTATATTAAAACAAACAAAATCTTATTTTTATTTACTTACAAATAGACTTATAAATAGTTTAGATATAACCATTACTTAGATTTTTTATTATTTTTATTTCTACATAACTTAAATATTATTAAATATATATATTTGTCTAAAATTTAAAAACTAAATAAGTAATCTATTGCTTTTTTTAAATAATTAATTTAATTCATATTACACTAAATATGAATAACTAATTAACTATATTTTATTTACTAATATAAAATAATTATATATGCCTACAATTGGGGATATACGCATTAATTTTTCTAGTTTAGATTCGATTTGAACTTCGAATTACATATTGTATATTGAAATTTACTTCAAATAAAAAAAAAATTATATTTGTCCCGAGCCACTCCGATTGTCTCGTCGAGCCACCACACACGACCACTATATACTGTCACGTGCCACCACTTATTACCAAAAGAAACAAAGACAACGAAGAAAGTGTCTGTGTGAATAAATCACTTTGCTTTTGCCTCCCTTCAACTTTCCTCTTCTCTCAGATATTTTTTTTCATTTTTAAATCGCTCAAGATGGATCGACCATCTTCAGGTGCTTCTTGATCTCTTGTTTTAGAGATTACTTCGTCTGATAGGTATAGTTGTTGTCTCTTGTGGTGTCTTTGTCTTAGCTTGCTCATGTTTCCACTGTAGCTAGGGTTTGCTGATTTTGACCTAAAGTAGCTCACTGTGGTGAAAATTATCTTCAAAGACTTTTCAATTTTGCTTGATCGTTTCTGTGATGGATTAAGGATGAGTTGTCTCTGGCTAAATTTAGAAAGATTTAATAGGGTTTCTTGTTCGTTTGTCTTTACTCGCTTGCAAGAGTCTCTCTTTTTCAAGTAGAAGCTTTAATATGGCGAAGTGAATCTTATGTTGTTCTGACATGTGTGATTGTTATCCAGTATTGAGATTCTCTGGTCTCTAGTGTCAGAATCTTAACATGTTTTTTTTAACTACACTCCTGCTTATTCTTGTGTTTTCCATACTGTTTTTTTAAAAATTTATTACTTTTGTTTAGCTCTTTAATGATGGATGATACCGGGTCAGTTGCTTCACTCATGGACTCTACATCATCCAAGATTCAGCAGCTTCAAAAGGCCTTTGCTGAACTTGAAAGCCAGCGTGCGGTAACACTTAATCTCAAGTGGAATGAACTTGAGGAGCATTTTCATGGGCTTGAGAGGTCCTTAAAGAGACGGTTTCACGAGCTTGAGGATCAAGAAAAAGAGTACGAAACCAAAACAAGGAAAGCTCAAGAACTATTGGAAAAGAAGAAAGCAGCTGTGGAGGCTAAGGAGAAGGCATCACTAGAGAGGCTTCAGAAGAAGAGAGACGCAGCTGTGTTTGCTATCAACAGTGCTTTAGATAAGTACAACCACGCTCCCATCAGTATCACTTCTGTTGGTGAGAGCACAAAAGCCTTTGCTGCTGATGATAATCTGGATGGTACTGTGCAAGATGTGGAGACCTCACCTGTGATGGGAGATTTTGAGGTGAAGGCTTATCCACAGTTAGTGAAACTGTGCAGAGATATGGACACAACAGGGCTCCATAAGTTTATATCAGATAACCGTAAGAACCTTGCATCACTAAAGGAAGAGATTCCTGTGGCGTTCAAGGCTGCATCAAACCCGGCTACTTTAGTGTTGGACTCTTTGGAAGGGTTTTACCCCACGGAGGCACCAACCTCTGATGGAAAGAAAGACGCTAACCTCTTGGGAATGCGCAGGACATGTATCATGCTGATGGAGTGTTTTAGCGTACTGTTATCTGGTCTGGACTGTAGCTCCCTTGGTGCTGTCCTCTCAGAGAATGTTAGGAATAGAGCAAAAGGTATTGCAGAAGGGTGGAATCCACTGCTGGAAACTCTTGACATGGATGCTTGCAATGGTAACTCTTTGGAGGCTCATGCATTCCTGCAACTACTGGCCACTTTTGGTATTGTTTCTGACTTTGAAGAGGATGAACTCTTGAAGCTGATCCCCATGGTCTCACGTCGCCGTCAGGCAGCTGAGCTTTGCCGTTCTCTTGGATTGTCTGAAAAAATGCCTGGTTTGTTCTCTTATTTTAAAAGATATGGCTGATTCTATTGCATGTCAGATGAAACTATGTGTCTTCACCATTGGTCTTAAACCTTGATGTGCACCACTCCGGTTATTGCAGGTGTGATAGGAGTTCTTGTGAACAGTGGTAAACAGATTGATGCTGTGAACTTGGCATTTGCGTTTGGACTCACAGAACAGTTCCCTCCTGTCGAGTTACTTAAATCTTACTTGACTGAGGCAACTAGATCTTCCTCTCAAGGCAGACTTGGCAATGCATCTCCTACTGTTCAGGCTAGTGTTCCCTTACTTGATAACTTGCAGTGTACATTACTTGTAAGAGAAATGAAGGGCTGTGTTAATGCACATTGCATAAAATGGAACATCTCTGAGCTCTGTTCAGTTAGCTGTTATCTTTTACATTGAAACTGATGCATTCATGATCAGATTATAATAACTATATTTGTACCAATGCAGGATGAGTTCAATGAGCGGGAGCTAACAGGTCTTAAAGCTGTGATAAAGTGTGTGGAAGAACATAACCTGGAAGAGCAGTACCCAGTAGAGCCACTTCACAAACGGATTCTCCAGCTGGAGAAGGCCAAAGCAGAGAAAAAGAGAGCAACAGAACCCACAAAGCCTCAGCCAAAGCGACCACGTGGTCCTCAACCCCGGGTCTCTGACAACAACAACAACAACAACAATTACAGTAAGACAGGATATGGTAGAGTGATCCCTGAGAGGTATCAGCAGTATGTGTATGACAACAGACCGTTCCTTAGCGGTCCAATCATGGCAGCACAAGCTCCTCCTCCTCAGACTTACACTTTCAGTCCAGCTGCTGCTCAAGGGAACTTCTACGGGAACTGCTATCAGTACCAGGCTCCTCCTCCTCCTTACTTTCACTAAGGTGATGGTGAATGTGACTGTAACTCTTTCTTCTATGGTGTTAACTAGTGGCAGCTCTTTAACCTTTCCTCTCCTACTAGTCGTTTTCCTTTGATGTTATTGTTGTGTATGGATGATTTTAGTATTTATAAGGATCAACTCTACTCCAAAAAAAAAAAATACTTACAATTTCTATTGATTATATCTTCACTGTTGTATTGTTTTCTTTCTTGCTCTCTGAAAAATAATCCATCATACTAATAAAATTATAAGTGGACAAACTTTATTGATAAAACAAAAGATAATAAATGAAAAAGTGTATTTATTATTTATAATATGTGTGGTAAATGTGAAACATCATACATTTGTATAAAGAAATAATTTATTAAGAGTTTTTTTTTGTACACCAACAGATCTAAGTTTCAACATTGAAAATAGAACCGTTTGACAAGGATTTTTTTTATGGTTTAGAAGAATACAAATAGGACCGTTATACGTGAATATTTCACAAGACATATATTGATTGTCAATTTATAGAATTATCGATGTACTAATTCGTAATGATAAAGGATGTTGACCAAGTTCGATCATAAAAGATCGTTTACTTATGAGATGAGACCACTTCATCGTCTTCTAGAGGTATATAACCTTGACCGTCTAACATCATTGCCGTCTATGTATACTTCTTGATTCGTTGTTGATAAATATATAAGATAGATCTAAAGAAATTTTTGAATATATTTAAAAAAAAATAATTAAAATAAATTTTATTAAATGAAGTAAATATATATTTATACTCTTTGGTTAACTAATGTAGATTTAGAGTTTAGAATTATAAGGTAGAGTTTAGAATTATAAGGTAGAGTTTTGGAGATAATGCTTAAAATTAAAAATAAAATAAAAAATATTAATTTAAAAAAATAAAATGATCTATTTTGATCATTTTTTTTCTTAAAATTTATTTTTGTAACAAAAACTTTTTTTAAAAGGTCGAGAGATTGGACGTTTGTCGTTCTTGCCAAGTAAAGTTGATACACAATCTAAAAGGAGGAGTCAAGGTTAATACGTCAAATACCAAAATAAAACACATTTGTTTTTTTTACAACCGTTGACAAAATATTTTTGCTCCTAACATTGATCCGTTTAACGATTCTTTTACACTATAAAAAACCTCATTTTCCTTACTTTTCTTTGACTAAAACATTAGAAAAATACAATTCAATTCCTTAAAATAATGATTCGAGTGACAAAAGAGTAGCCAACCTCGAAATACAATCTGAAACTTTGGAATATTTCAAACTTTGTCTTATTCTAGTGGAATAGTTCTACAAGAGGAAAAACACAACACGTTATGGGTTGGCTAGAACCGACTGGTTATATTATATATAGTAAGAACTGAAAAAAAAAATGATCAACTTTTTTAATGGAGAGGTTTGGGATTCAAAACCAAACTCTGGTTTCATTTGTTGTTCTGTTTCTCTTCATCTCCTCCAACTGTTTTGTTTTGTGTCAAAACGACGACGTTAATGAAGTCTCTGTATCCGAGCAAGAACATGTTAGTGTACGGGTCGGGTTGGTTTTGGATTTGGGTTCCTTGGAGGGCAAGATAGTGGAAAACTCTGTTTCCTTGGCGCTTTCTGATTTCTATGCCGTTAATAGTGGTTACAAAACAAGAGTCTCTATCTCAGTCAGAAACTCTCAAGGAGAGCCTCTCCTTGCTCTCTCTTCTGGTAACATTTATTACATTCTCTCATCTTCTACAATCTTCTCTTGTCTCCATTCACTCAGAATCTATATGTCTTTTCGAATGAAACAGCTGTTGATCTGCTACAAACTGTTGGAGTGGAAGCTATTATTGGCGGGAACTCGTTGCAGGAAACAAGGCTTTTGGCGGAGATTGGGGAGCAAGCTAGGGTTCCGGTGATTTCACTTAACTCTCCGGCTTCATTATCATTAAGAAAGTATAGTCATTTGATCCAAGCGACACATGATTCTTCCTCTGAGGCAAAGGGTATTACAGCTTTCATCCATGAGTTTGATTGGAGGAATGTTGCTCTTGTTTATGAGGATGAAGATGACTGGAGGGAGAGTATGCAGCTCATGGTGAACCATTTCCAAGAGAACGCAGTTCGTATACAATCCAAGGTTGGTTTTACTGCATATGCAACTGATGATTATGTGATGGATCGGTTAAGGAAGCTGAAGGAGTTGGGAACAACTGTCTTTGTGGTGCATATGTCTGAGCTTGTTGCAACTCGTCTCTTCCCATGTGCTGTGGAATTAGGGATGATGGGTGAAGGGTTTGCTTGGATCCTCACTGCCAGAAGCATGAACAGTTTCAATCAGAACATTGACGATTTTTCAAAAGAGGCAATGGAAGGTGTGGTTGGTTTCAAGACTTACATTCCATTCTCAAAAGAGCTTCAAAATTTCACTTCAAGATGGAGAAAATCACTGCCTGATGAAGAATCTGTTGGGTCTGAGATAACTCGGTTGAGCATCTCTGGCGTATGGGCTCATGATGTAGCCTCGGCCTTAGCGATAGCAACCGAGGTTACAAGGATGCCAGATGCATCATCAACTCTCCTTGAGGCAATCACAGAGTGCAATTTCAAGGGTTTGACTGGTAACTTCCGAATCAAGGATAAGAATTTCTTGTCAAACAAGTTTGAGATTGTGAACTTGATAGGATCAGGTGAGAGAAGGGTAGGATTTTGGAACTCTAATGGTAGTTTCAGTAATAGAAGACATTTGTCTTCTTCTAATCATGACAATCTAGAGACCATAATCTGGCCCGGTATGTCTTCTCAAAGGCCAAAAGGGCACACAGTAGGAGAAAGCAAGAGAAAAACGCTGAGGGTTTTGGTTACATCTAGCAACAGATTTCCAAAGCTGGTGGAGTGGATGACTGATCCAGTAACAAAAAAAGTAACTGCTGATGGGTTCTGTATAGAAGTCTTCAATGCTTCCATTTGGCGTTTCAACTATGATGTGGAGTACATACTTTGGCGCAATGGTAGCAACTACGACGACCTTGCACATGCACTTTATAGCCAGGTACTAACCATGGATCAGTTTACTATTACAAGGATTTTTTTTTTCATATATGTAGAGTGAAAACTGAACCAACTCCACTGAAAACTTGTGTTTGTGTCCCACAGAAAGACAAATATGATGCAGCAGTGGGAGATATTACAATCACTTCCAATAGATCGAGTTATGTTGCTTTTACAATACCATTCACTGAAATGGGTCTTGGAATGGTAGCACCAAAGGAGAGTGGTATGTGGGTGTTCTTTCAACCTCTAACAGCAGACCTTTGGATGACAAGTGCAGCTTTCTTTGTCTTGACGGGCACTATAGTTTGGTTGATAGAAAAACCAGAGAACAAAGAGTTCCAGGGTTCTTGGTCTCAACAGATTGGAGTTATGCTTTGGTTTGGTTTCTCTACCCTTGTTTATGCTCACAGTAAGTACATCTTTTCACATTAATTCTTATATGTCAATAGTATGGTCATAAGAGACTGAAGTGATGCTTCATATTAGTTTTTTTTTCACTTTAAATGTATGTGCCAACTCTGTTGCTAAAAAGACGAGGTACTTGGTTTTCTATATAAATCATAATCAGTCATTAGTGATATTAAGTTAGATAAGCTTCCAACTTAAAACGAATTGGTGATAAGTTGATCCACTTATCATATATACTAGTTAATATCCATTTCAAAACTTCTGCTGTGGAAGATATTTTTTATGATAAATAATAACTAAGTGGGTTTTCGAAAGAACATGTTAGTTTTAGTTGATCGAAGAATAGTTTCACCTTTGGCTGTTTGCTACTTGTGACAGGAGAGAAGCTAAAACACAACTTATCAAGATTTGTGGTTACAGTTTGGGTATTTGCAGTGCTCATACTGACTACAAGTTACACTGCGACATTGACATCAATGATGACAGTGCAACAGATACGATTCAACTCCAATAAAGACTTTATAGGTCACCTTTCGGGCTCACTCATAGCAAATGCGAGCCTAACTAGTACCGACATCAATGCAACAAATGTCAGAGGTCTCAATACCTCTGCAGATTATGCTAAAGCCTTGTTGAACAACACCGTTGCATTCATTATCGATGAGTTGCCATACCTTAATGTCCTACTTGGAGAGAAACCTGGACGTTTTCTAATGATCAAACCACAAGTTACCACCAATGGTTTCGGATTTGTATGTATTCCTCACTTTACTTATTCTTCATCTTATTTTTAACTTGCTGATAAAAGGTGTTGGTGTGTTAAACCATGTTTCAGATGTTTCAACAAGGTGACGAGTTGGTGCATAAGGTGTCAAAAGAAATCTCTGAGCTAAGGACAAAAGGGAGGCTTAACGAGATGTCGAAAAGATGGTTTGAGAATCGTTATCCATACATAATAGATGATACATCAGAGCCTATAGACCTTTACAGATTCCGCGGATTGTTTATGATCACTGGAGGGTCTTCAGCTTTTGCTCTTTTAGTAGTTCTTATTATATGGATACGTGATAGATGGGAAGATCTTATTAGTTCCATCAACATATTTCTCTCGCGACGACTTGTACATTTCAGGATCCTATTTGCAAGAACTATCCATCCTAGTCCCCTAGATGAGCCCATAGGCGAGAATGCAGTGCAAATGACTGAACGTAATGGACTATAGGAACAAGAATCAAACATAGCAAAAGGTGCATTACCATTTGTACATAGCATCTCAAGTGAAGTGGCTGCTCATGTGTCTTGTGTTTTGTGGTGGCCGACTCTTTAGCTTAGACAGTTGTTGTGATGTTGTTCGTCTCTGACTCTGAACTAGGGCCTCACAGAACAACCTTACCTTTTTTTTTTCTAGTGGTCCGTCTACTGTGATATGATTATTGCTTGATTCAAACCGTCTGTGAACATAAATGATGTTTTGACCAATACAAAGAATGTTTTGAACAATTGTATTTTTGATCCTCTCACAGATTCTTAGTGTAAAAGACCCAGCAAGGCAACAATGGTAGTGTAAAACAGTTAACACCATGAATAGGCATGGGCATTCGGGTCATCGAGTCGAATTTTATCGTGTTCGAGTCTTTCGAATCTTAAATATTTAGACCCAATAGGATAATTAGAATTTTTTGGTTCAAGTTTGGTTTGTGTCATGTCAGGTCCGGATTGGTTTGATCATAGATAGTTGGACCCAATAAGATTATTAAAATTTATCGGATCGAATTTGGTTTGGTTACAGATTGGATTCTGTTCGGATCATGTTTGGTCCTGTCAAAAAACTACCTAACGCACAAAAATTACTTGAAAATATTTAAATATCCAAAAATCTAAAATTTTATTCAAAATCTGACATGTTGACATACACAAACTTTTATCCGATTGTCCAAATTCTGTTTTCTTAAAATCTAAAATTTTATCCGAAATCTAAAATCATACCCGAAATCTAATTCCGAAACTTAAAAAGAATACACATAATACCAAAAATATACTAAAACACTCATATATATTTAATATATATTAGAAGTTTTGGGTATCTTGAATATCACATCGAGTCTTGGGTTTGGGTCGGGTCCAAGACCCGCGGATCCTCCACAACAAGACTCAATAGAGTAAAAAGATCGGTTTGGTTCCCACCTGAATCGGGATTTTTTGGATCAGTTTTGAGTAGGATCCTCAGGTCCGGATAAAATACCGAGATTTAATCATGAAAATATAAATATGCACTAAGTATTCTTCAAGACCCGTCCACGTCCAAGTCCATTTAAAAAGCTTAGTCTAATTGCGATTAACAAAACCACAAGCATCCTTCTTAGTTTGATAGATCAAAAGATCTAAGTTTCGGCATAAATAGAACCGCTATATATACACGTAGATTTTTATAATACGGTTTAGAAGAATACAAATGAAACTGTTATAGTGAATATTCATAAAACATATGTTAATTATTGGTCGTATCAATATAGAATTCGTAATAAGAAAACAAATCAGTGTTTAAAAAGTTGTGACGTAAAGTTGAAGGACAAAGGATGTTGACTAAGTTCGATAAGGAGAGATCGTTTACTTTTGAGATGAGACGACTTCATCATCTTCCTCTACATCTAGATATATATAATCTTGGGCGTATAATATCATTGCCGTTTATGTATTCTTGAATAGTTCTTCTTAACCAAGCGAGGATGGCCCAGTATCATGAGGAAGCTTCGGCCCCAATACAGATCTATATTCGAATTCCGTTGGCTACTAGAGGTAAAATCTGTTACAGACACTCATCAATAAGCTGGACCCACTTTAGTGAGAGCTAAAATATACACCGGATTATTAAAAAAATATATATTGTTCTTCTTGCCAACAAAAGTTAATGCAATTTACGTAACAAGTCAAGTTAATACGTGAATACCAAAAGAAAACACATTTGTTTTTTTCTGGTAAACTCATTTGTTTTCAGGGAACAACCGTTGACAAATATTTTTGTTTTTCTTTTTGAAAGTTGACATATATTTTTTTTCGAAAGCTAACCTAAATTAATGATTTGAGTGCCAATAGAGTAGCCAACACGTTATGGGTTGGCTAGAATCGACTGGTTGTATATCGTAAACGTTAGTAAAAATGATCATGTCGTTGTCCTTTGCAGTTGGAAACTTGTTTTTAATGGAGAGGTTTGGGATTAAAAACCAAACTTTGGTTTCATTTGTTGTTCTGTTTCTCTTCATCTCCAACTGTTTTGTTTTTTTGTCCAAACGACGACGTTAATGAAGGCACCGTGTCCGAGCAAGAACGGGTTGGTTTCCGGGTCGGGTTGGTTTTGAATTTGGGTTCCGTGGAGGGCAAGATTGTGGAAAGCTCTGTTTCCATGGCACTATCTGATTTCTATGCAGTCAACAATGATTACAAAACAAGAGTTTCTCTCTCAGTCAGAAACTCCAATGGAGAGCCCCTCCTAGCTCTTGCTTCTGGTAACATTTCTTGCACTTTTCTTTTGAAAACCAGGAGGTTCGGTACCAAAAATCCGTAATTTCTGGAGCCCGAAACAACATCATGTAATATTAGTTTCGTCTCAGTGGCACCTGAACTGGAACCTCTGACATAATGGTCATAGTCCTTTCTAGTTGAGCTAATATTCTCTAGTCGTTTATTACATTCATTGTTCCACCTTCTTTGTTCTTGTCTCTATCCACTCACAATCTAGTTGTTCTGTCTTTCCAAATGAAACAGCTGCTGATCTGCTGCAAACTTTAGGAGTGGATGCAATTATTGGCGGGAACTCGTTGCTTGAGACGAAGCTTTTGGCGGAGACTGGAGAGAAAGCTAAGGTTCCTGTGATATCAGTTAACTCTCCCATTTCACTCTCCCTGAAAAAATACAGTCATTTGATCCAAGCGACACATGATTGTTTCTCTGAGGCAAAGTGCATTACAGCTTTCATCCATGAGTTTGATTGGAACAGTGTTGCTCTTGTTTATGAAGATGACGATGACTGGAGAGAGAGTATGCAACTTCTGGTGGACCATTTCCATGAGAATGGAGTTCGTATACGGTCCAAGGTTGGTTTTACAGTCTCTTCAAGTGAGGAATTGGTGATGGATCAGTTAGGGAAGCTGAAGGGCTTGGAGACGACTATCTTTGTGGTGCATATGTCTGAGCTTGTTGCAACTCGTCTCTTCCCATGCGTTGTGAAATTAGGGATGATGAGTGAAGGGTTTGCTTGGATCCTCACTGCCAAAAGCATGAACACTTTCAATCAAAACACTGAGGACTTTGCTAAAGAGTCAATGGAAGGTGTGGTTGGCTTCAAGTCTTACATTCCAAAGTCAAAAGAGCTTCAAAAGTTCACTTCAAGATGGAGAAAAACACTAGGCAATGAGGACGATGTTGTGTCTGAAATAACTAGGTTGAGCATCTCCGGCGTATGGGCTCATGATGTAGCTTGGGCCCTAGCAAGAGCGGCAGAAGTTACAAGTATGCCAAATGTATCATCAACTCTTCTTGAGGCAATCACAGAGTGTAGATTCAAGGGTTTGAGTGGTAACTTCCAGATCAAGGATAAGAATTTCTTGTCAGACAAGTTTGAGATTGTGAATTTGATAGGATCAGGTGAGAGAAGGGTAGGATTTTCGAACTCTAATGGTACTTTCAGCAGTGCAGGACATTCATCTTCTTCTACTCATAACAAGCTGGAAACCATATTCTGGCCCGGGGGGACTATTCAAAGTCCGAAAGGGCATAAACTAGGAGAAAGCAAGAGAAAAACACTGAGGGTTTTGGTTACATCTAGCAACAGATTTCCAAAACTGGTGAATGTGACAAATGATCCAGTAACAAATTAAATGAAATAACTGCTGATGGGTTTTGCTTAGAAGTCTTCAAGGCTTCCATTAGCCCTTTCAACTATGATTTGCAGTTCATACGTTGGACTGGTGGTAGTAACTACAACAATCTTGCTTATGTTCTTAGTAGCCAGGTACTAATCTTGGCTCATTTTATGATTACAAATATTTTTATTGTAGTTTTTCACCTTTTGTTGACTTGCTATTTGTGACAGGGGAGAAGCTAAAACACAACTTATCAAGATTTGTGGTTACAGTTTGGGTATTTGCAGTGCTCATACTAACTACAAGTTATACTGCAACATTGACATCAATGATGACGGTGCAACAGATAAGATACAACTCCAACACAGACTTTGTGGGTCACCTTTCAGGCTCACTCATTGCAAATGCGACCCTCAGAAGTCCCGAGATCAAAGCAATGAACACCAAAGGTCTCAATACCTCTGCAGATTATGCTAAAGCCTTGTTAAACAACACGGTCACATTCATTATCGATGAGTTGCCATACCTCAGTGTCCTCCTTGGAGAGAAACCTGGACGTTTCCTAATGGTCAAGCCACAAGTTAGCACCAATGGTTTCGGATTTGTATGTATCCCTCTTTATCTTTCTCTTAACTTGTTGACAAAAAGAGTTGGTGTGTTAAACTATGTTTTCAGATGTTTCAAAAGGGTGACGAGTTGGTGCATAAGGTGTCCAAAGAAATCTCGGAGCTAAGGACTAAAGGGAGGCTTAACGAGATGGAGAAAAGATGGTTTGAGAATCGGTTTCCATACACAATAGATGATACATCAGAACCTATAGACCTCTACAGGTTCCGCGGTTTGTTTATGATCACTGGAGGTTCTTCAGCTTTTGCTCTTGCATTACTTCTCATTCACTGGCTCCGGGGTAGATGGAAAGATCTTATGAGTTTCATCATCATATTTATCTCGCGACGACTATTACATCTCAGGATCCTCTTGGCAAGACCTATCATCAATCCCAACCCTCTCCATAACAACATTGGCGAGAATGCGGTTCAAATGGCTCAACGTGACAGACAATAAGAACTCATTGAAACATAGCAAAGTGCTCCTTACCATTTTTACATAGCATCTCTAAAACAAGTGAAGGTGGATGGTCCTGTGTCTTCTTGTGTGTTGTGGTGACTGAGTCTTAAGCTTACACAAATTGTTGTCATGGTGTTCTGTATCTGACTCTGACCTAGAGTCTCACCCAACAACCTTGCCCTTTTTCTCCACTGTGACAAGATTCTTGATTGTAAGTTGCAAATGTAATATATTGACTCTCACTATGATTAATCAATCTGTGTCCCAACACCACAGTCCAACAAATTCTTGCCAAGTCGTTTCTTATTCCATTATTGTCGTTGCCTTGCAACACAAGTCAAGGTCTTGAGAACATTCTGTGATCGTGAAGTGACTAGTATATTACTGGTTTGTTTCCACTTTCCAAGTACACTAGCTCACATGCCTCCAACAAGTCAACAATGAAAGTTTTTTAAAACACTAAACACCATGAGCAAATGAATTTGAACTAAGTCCACTAAAAAGCTTATTATAATTACTTTAAGGACAGAGGATATTGACTAAGTTTAAGATGAAACTTACTCCATCATTCCTCTACTTCTAGATGTATGCATATAACCTCGACCGTATAACATTATTCCCCGCGTTACTGGTTGCTAACAAAAGGTAAGACAATGTAAAAGAGTTTACGTAATATGCCAGGTTAATAGCAAAAGAAAACACATATGTTTTCACAATAGAATATATCCTCATTTGACTTTTCTTTTCCTTGACAAAATTATTAGAAAAATAGAATCGAATCCCTAAGATGATGATGCTTTGTGTGACAAAAGATTAACCTCGTAATTCCACACTGATTTTCCTTTTTAATTTTTAACCCCTAAGATACGCTTCAGTGGAAAATCTGAAACTTCAAAATTTTCTACCATAGTGGAATAACTTTGCACAAAGATGTGCCTCCTTTTTAAAACATAAGTCAACCGTTTTAGACCAACTCCAAAGGGTATTCAAACCCATATCTAAGTGGGTATCTATGTAATAATAGGATTTTAATTAAATCAAAAACATTAAAAATAATTAGAGTTGGTTCTAATTGTAGATGTATTTGGAGTTGGTTCTAACTTGTTGGTAGTTGCTTTATTGATTGATTTAGTTTTATTTATGATTTCTCGATCTATTTTATATGTTTTTATGTCAAGTTATTTAAATTTTATGTAATTCAATAATTATGGAGTGTGATGCAAGTAATCTATTTTTACAACTTTTTCAAATTTTTTGAAATTTAGAACTTTTCATGGGTTCTACCATTGGAGGTGTTAAAATTTAAAAAGTATCTAAAATTTTAGTGTCATTATTTTCACTTACAAAATTGATTTAGATCTCTTTTGATAGATCTACTGTTGGAGATGGTCTTAGGTCCCCCCCCCCAAAATAAAAATATTTGGGCCCCTATTAATAAATTTTGATTATATGAAAAAAGTCATCATAGTAAAAATTACCACTGTTAGCATATAATATCAAAAGTAATATTAACTGAAATTAATATTCATCTTTATATCTATTTTTAATAAGCTATTTAACAGTGTAATCATTTTTACCAGTGTATTGTGTTTCTACTATTTTACTGAAAAAAAATTATTTATAAGAAATATATATAAAATTAAATTTTAAAAAATAATGAGCAACCAAAATTGTAACCCAATTAAAAAATATATTCAGATTTACGTTTACTTTTTGTTTTGATAATCCGGGATATCCAGTGGACTGAAACCCAACCGTAATTCTTTGGAAATATGTCTATTTGTGCCAAATAGTTCCGATTACTCGTAATTCGTAATGTGAATTAAATATCCATATTACTTAATGATACAAACAGATAAATTTAAATTTGGTAAGTTTTGAACCGAAATGCTCAACACTTTTCCAAATCTGCTGTACCATTTGAACACGCTTGTGTATATGATTAAACTTTTTAATCTTATTTTACAGAGGTAAAACAAAACACGGCATGGATTGGCTAGACTTGGTTATATAATAAGACTTGGTTACACATGTTTTCGTAACTGGAAACTTCTTTTTAATGGAGAGGTTTTGGATTCAAAACCGAATTCTTGTTTCATTTCTTCTTGTTTTGTTTCTCTTTATCTCCAACGGTTTTGTTTTTAGTCAAAACGGCGTCGTTCAAGAAGACACCGTGCCCGAGCAAGAACGTGTTAGGGTTAGGGTTGGGTTAGTTTTGGATCTGGGTTCCGTGGAGGGCAAGATTGTGGAAAGCTCTGTTTCCATGGCGCTTTCCGATTTCTACGCAGTCAACAGTGATTACAAAACAAGAGTCTCCCTCTCAGTTAGAAACTCTCAAGGAGAGCTTGTCCATGCTCTAGCTTCTGGTAAGTGGTAACATACTCCTTTCTTCCACCTTCTTTGTTCTTCATTCACTCACCATTTACATATGTTCTGTCTTTTCGGATGAAACAGCTGTTGACCTGCTACAAACTGTTGGAGTGGAAGCTATTGTTGGCGGGAACTCGTTGCAGGAAACAAAGCTTTTGGCTGAGATTGGGGAGCAAGCTAGGGTTCCTGTGATTTCACTTAACTCTCCTGCTTCACTGTCGTTGAGAAAGTATAGTCATTTGATCCAAGCAACGCATGATTCTTCATCCGAGGCAAAGGGCATCACAGCTTTCATCCACAGGTTTGATTGGAAGAGTGTTGCTCTTGTTTATGAGGATGAAGATGACTGGAGAGAGAGTATGCAACTCCTGGTGGACCATTTTCATGAGAACGGAGTTCATATACGATCCAAGGTTGGTTTAACTGTATCTTCAAGTGATGATTGTATGATGGATCGGTTAAGGAAGCTGAAGGAGTTGGGAGCAACTGTCTTTGTGGTGCACATGTCTGAGCTTGTTGCATCTCATCATCTCTTCCCTTGTGCTGGGAGATTAGGGATGATGGATGAAGGGTTTGCTTGGATACTCACTGTTAAAAGCATGAACAGCTTCCATGAGGCAGACGGTTTTTCAAAAGAAGCAATGGAAGGTGTGGTTGGTTTCAGGTCTTACATTCCAATGTCCAAAGAGCTTCAGAACTTCACTTCAAAATGGAGAAGATCACTGCCTGTTGAAGAAGCTGTTGGGTCTGAGATAACTCGGTTGAGCATCTCTGGCATATGGGCTCATGATGTAGCATGGGCACTAGCGAGAGCAGCAGAAGTTGCAAGGATACCTAACGTATCATCAACTCTTCTTGAGGCAATCACAGAGTGTAGATGCAAGGGTTTGAGTGGTGACTTCCAAATCAAGGATAAGAATTTCTTGTCACACAAGTTTGAGATTGTGAATCTGATAGGAACAGGTGAGAGAAGGGTAGGCTTCTGGAATTCTAATGGCAGTTTCAGCAACACAAGACATCTGTCTTGTTCTACTCATAACAAGCTGGAGACCATAATCTGGCCCGGTGGGACTATTCAAAGTCCACAAGGGCGCAAGAGAAAAACGCTGAGAGTTCTGGTCACATCGAGCAACAGGTTCCCTAGGCTGGTGAAGGTGGCGACTGATCCAGTAACAAAAGAAGTAACCGCTGAAGGGTTTTGTGTAGATGTCTTCCGAGCTTCCATTAGCCCTTTCAACTATGACGTGGAGTTCACACTTTGGCGCAATGGTAGTAACTACGACGATCTTGCATATGCACTTAGTAGCCAGGTACTAACCATGGCTCAGTTTAAGATTACTATATGTAGAGTGTGTGGAAACTGAACTAACGTTATAATATACACAGAAAGACAAATATGATGCAGCCGTTGGAGATATTACAATCACTTATAATAGATCGAGTTATGTTGATTTTACAATGCCATTCACAGAACTGGGTGTTGGCATTTTAGCATCAAGAGAGAGTGGTATGTGGGTGTTCTTCCAACCTCTAACACCAGACCTTTGGTTAACAAGTGCAGCTTTCTTTGTCTTGACGGGCTTTATAGTTTGGCTGATAGAACAACCTGAGAACAAAGAGTTCCAAGGATCTTGGTCGAAACAGATTGGAGTTATCTTTTGGTTTGGCTTCTCCACCCTTGTTTATGCGCACAGTAAGTACCCCCTCTTCACAATTTTTATATGACCTTCTTGGTCACAGAATATTGGAGTGATGATTTAAATTAAGTAGAAATTTTATAATTCAATACTCGAGTATTAAATTATAAAATTTCAATAGTACTAATTGACCAATATCAAAATATAAAAACGATTCTATCAAATAATAAATTTGAGAAAATCTGTATATAGTCATATTAAAATCATAAATTATTAGTTAGTGTACAGAGAGTTCATATAAAAAGAATATCATAAGATAGACATAGGTTTAGTGTTATGGTGAGATTTTAGAGATAAGACTTAAAATTTTAAAATATTAAAAAAATATAAAAAAAATCTATTTTGTTTTTTTTTTCTTGAGGTTGTAACAAAACTTCACAAAAAATTCTATTTGAGAAACTTGCCATTTACATAAATATAAAGATAATATTGTATGGTTTAGTTATTTTACTCACAATATACTTCATGTTTATTTTTTTAAGTCAAAAAATTTAGTATTATTATTTTTACATTACTTCTAAAAACACACTTATTTTAATATTTTAGATACATTATTTTATATACCAAATAATACAATAAAAACCACACGAAAGCCAAATTTATAAAATTAAATCAATATATAAATCGTGAAAAGTATTTTTTTCTATTTACCTAAAAACATATTTAAAACATAAGAATCTGTGGAAGTAAATTTATGTATATTAATCTCCATAAATTAATAAAATACAGTAGTGCTAACATTATTAATCTATATAATTTTATTTTTATTGTAGTTTTTCACCTTTTGCTGCTTACCATTTGTGATAGGGGAGAAGCTAAAACACAACTTATCAAGATTTGTAGTTACAGTTTGGGTATTTGCAGTGCTCATACTGACTACTAGTTATACTGCAAGATTGACATCAATGATGACGGTGCAACAGATGAGATTCAACTCCAACAAAAACCACGTAGGTCGCCTTTTGGGATCTCGCATCGCAGTGGCGGCCTTCGCCAGTCCCGGCCTCCAAGTAATGAGTATGAAGGGTCTCAACAGTTCTGAAGAATATGCTAAACTCTTGTTGAACAAAACTGCCACATTTGTTGTTGATGAGTTGCCATACCTCAAAGTTCTCATTGGAGAGAATCCTGAGAAGTTTTCCTTGGTCAAGACACAAAGCATCACCAATGGTTTTGGCTTTGTATGTATCCATCTTTGTTTTCATCTCTTTATTTTCTTTTTACTTGCTGACAAAAGGTGTTGTTAAACCATGTTCCAGATGTTTCAAAAGGGTGATGAGTTGGTGCCTAAGGTGTCAAGAGAGATCTCAAATCTGAGGACTAATGGGAAGCTGAACGAGATGGCGAACGGATGGCTTGAGATTCAACTTCCATACACAACAGATGATACATCAAATCCTATAACCCTGGACAGGTTCCGCGGTTTGTTTATGATCACAGGAGTTTCTTCAGCTTTTGCTCTTGGAGTACTTCTCATTCACTGGCTCCGGGATAGATGGGAATATGCTGTGAATTTGGTCAACATATTCCTCTTGCAACGACTAGTTCATCTGAGTAACCTCTTCGAAAGAACTATCCATATCAGTCCCCTCGCTGACCCCATTGGCGAGAATGCGGTTCAAATGGCTCAATGTAACATACACTAGCAACTGGTTTACACATAGCAAAAGGTCCATTATATCATTCCTAGCGTCCTTAATATAAGTGAAGTGGATTCTCATGTTCTTGTGCATGAGTTGATAGCTTAGGTATAAATTATAATGGATGTTTAGAGCAATCCGTGTTTGTAAGTTATAGATGTAATTGTTGTAATATATTTCCTAATCTTGTTGTAATATACAAATCATAGTTTGTACTCAGATTATCTACTTCACTTTCTAGCTTAAGAAAAAAAAAAGAAACACTTAGTATAAGAATGATATTTTTTTTTGTATAAATTTATTGAGAATAATCAACTCACTAATTAATTAAAAAGTATATTTACCCACTCTCATTAATCTGTGGCTAGTGTTGTCCAGATTGTTCGGTTTTCTCCAATGTAATATTGATTTCCTTTTTGGGTTGGGCTAACAAAATTAATGGTCTGCATAACTATTTTCTGAAGGGAGAAAAATAGAGAACAAACAAACCCTAATCTCCAGTTCCCTACTCTTTCTCTTCTCCAATAGCTCCCCTCATCTCTCTCCTAACCTGTTTCAGTTTTCTCACTCGTGCTATTCCTTTACTCCTTGTCCCATCTGTTTTGATCGAAAAAAAGAAGAAAGCAAGTTCAGCTTCTTTGGTTGGATTCAAAGATGATCATAAGATCTAGGTTATAGAAAAACTAACCCTTGCGAAATAGATTCTATGATTATAATATTTTTTCTCTTTTGTATTTTGTCTGCAAATTAACGCACTTATTCCAGATACCATTGATACCACCAACTCAACTCGTCGTCCTCGGGATCTTGTCAGTGATCCACTGATCCCCGTACATGGCTCAGATATGGTTGGCTTAGAGCACCTCCATCCATAAGAACCCCTTTGGGGTTCTTAATTTTTTTTTGATTTAAAACAAAAAACCAAACCAATCGTGGGTCGTCACGCGTCAGTAAAATCCACAAAACAGTATAAGAACCGCTCTTTAAATTGGGATTTTTGGAACTGATTCTTAAGAAAAGTGGTAGGGTCCATCACCACTTTTTCGTAAAAACCTCACTTAAGAGCCTCCATTAAAAGTACTCTTACAAATACTCAATTGTTTCAATACGGATTTTTTTCTCAGATAATCCCATTCAACAATCTGAAAAAAAAGTCTGCTATTTGAATTTCTTTACATGTGATGTATCACAGCAGGAGAATAAATTAGAAAATCGAATCTAAAGATATAAACATACCGAGAACAATAATTAAAAGGGAAATTGGGTTGTAGCCTTCAAACACTTTATAATTCACTCATTTATGTCAAAATTATTGTTATTTCCTTAATTACACTTGAGATTTTAGTCATTTGGCAAATTTTCCCTTATTTATTCAAGTATGGTAAAAAAAATCTCTAAGTTTCAGATTTTCAAAAGTTACAAACACCTCTACTTTAAACTTTCAATGTTCTAAAAATCGGTAGATAGTGGTTAGACATGGCCGATTTTTTGAACGTCCAAATCGAAGTTTTTAAAATTTAATTTGAAAACATTGATTTGTCATACCCGATTTATCGAGCGCTGCCTAAACTGATTTTTAAAACACTGGATTTTAACATCTGACTGTACGATCAACGACTAAGATTTATTTCTTTGGATCACATATTCAAAAGGAAACTTAGTGCAAGTTTCCGAGATTACTCTTTTGGGTTAAATAATTGTTTTAAGGGATTCGTTTATATTTTCTTAAAGATTTTGTCAAAGAAAATTAAGGCAAATGAGGATTCTATCGGGTAGAAAGCTTGTTAACGTATCAAACTTTAGCAACAAAAAGAATCACCCACACGGGCAACATTTGTCAACAGTTACCCAAGTCGTGATAGCCCAGTGATACTTCCTTGGCCGAGAGGTCAGGGGTTCGAGGTCCCTAGGCCACAATTTAAGGAGATGTATCCAGGGCCGTAAAAGGTACAGACAAAAGCTGTCACCGGGCCTAGGTAGTGGGGCGCAAGCTCAACACCTGGTTAAAAAAAAAAAAAAAAAAAAAAAAACATTTGTCAACAGTTGTAAAAACCGGTGTGTTTTCTTTTGGTATTAATTTATGAACCCTTACTTGTTTCTTAACACCTTTTCTAGATTGTAAAAGTAACACTTTAGGAAAGAAGTAAGATGGTTTTTTTCATTCTTAAAACACTGAGCACTAGATGTACAGACAAACGTTTTTCCTTTTAATAAATTTTACATTCGAAAAGAAAAGAAAAATTGTATTAACCTGGTTTCGAATTCCGACCACTGGAGTAATTTACATATGGTGTTCCAGCGTCCGTTCAAAGTGGGACACATGGTGATCAATGCAAACTAGGTCATTTTCTCTTTCGGTTTCTAGTCTGGAACATTTCAGTGGGAACAAGATACTCGGTTAGCAAAAAAAAAAAGAACTCCGTAGACGGCAATATTACTATACGGTCAAAGTTATATATACATATCTAGAAGTAGAGAAAAATGAGAAGTCGTCTCATCTCGAAAGTAAACTATATCTTATATATGATCGACCATGGTCATCATCCTTTGTCCTTTGGTAAGTGCAGGTCGCAACTTCAGGCCACCAATCTAGGTACGTAGCTTCACTAAATCTGACGGTGAAAGAAAATTTGTACTTAGTAAGAACTGCCTTGAGAAATGAATAGAATGATCTAATAGGATATTATGTTTGCTAGATGCTAGGAGAACAACCTAGAACAACATCAAACTAAAAGAGTACGTACTTCTATTCAGTATTATGCAGTTAATCTTTAACCATTTTTGTGTTACTAACTCAAATCTTTTTTTTTTGTAGGAAAAAAACAAGTTTCTATTCTTGTATAGGTTATATTTTAATTTTCTGTTATACTTAGTGAATGTATAAGAAAAAATCGAAAATAGTTTCTTTTTCTTAACACCATCGAGAAATAATTTCTATGTTTTTCTCATAGTTGTTCCTATTTTCTATTATATATTTTTTTTGTAACACTGACTCAACAAATTATTTTAAACTTAATAATTGCATTAATTATTGTTCTTGGTGTGTTTATATCCTTAGATTCGATTTCTAATTTATTCTTCTGCTGTGATACATCACATGTAAAGAAATTCAAATAGCTCACTTTTTTAAGACAAGTATTACTGAATGGGATTATCTGAGAAAAAAAGTTCGTATCGAAAACCCAGGACCTCGTAGTCCAGTGGTACCTGCCTCGAACCGGGGCTCAAACTGGGAAGTCAACTGTTTGACTCGCGAGGAAGGGGAGGCGTGCCCAGGACTCTAAACAGTACAGGCAAAGGCTAGTGTCAGGCCTAGGTGGTGGGGCATAAGCTCAACACCTGATTAATCAAAAAAAAAAATATGACGCCATGTAGGGGGATCACTGACAAGATCCCGAGGAAGACGAGTTGAGTTGGTGGTACGTGCTCATGGTATTTGGAATAAGTGCTTTTGCAGACAAAATACAAGAGAATTTTTTTTTTATAATCATAGAATCTATCTCGCAAGGTTAGTTTTTCTATAACCTAGATCATGATCATCTTTGAATCCAACCAAAGAAGCTGAACTTGCTTTCTTCTTTTTTTTCGACCAAAATAAATGGGACAAGGAGTAAAGGAATAGCACGAGATAGAAAACTGAAACAGGTTAGGAGAGAGATGAGGGGAGCTATTGGAGAAGAGAAAGAGTAGGGAACTGGAGATTAGGGTTTGTTTGTTCTCTATTTTTCTCCCTTCAGAAAATAGTTATGCAGACCATTAATTTTGTTACCAACCCAATATTATAGATTAGAGAAAACCTAATAATCTGGACAACACTAGCCACAGATTAATGAGAGTGGGGAAATATATACAAAAAACTAGAAAGTGAAGTAGATAATCTGAGTACAAACTATGATTTGTATTTTACAACAAGATTAGGAAATATATTACAACAATTACATCTATAATTCACAAACACGGACTGCTCTAAACATCCATTATAATTTATACCTAAGCTATCAACTCATGCACAAGAACATGAGAATCCACTTCACTTGTATTAAGGATGCTAGGAATGATATAATGGACCTTTTGCTATGTGTGAACCAGTTGCTAGTGTATGTTACATTGAGCCATTTGAACCACATGCTCGCCAATGGGGTCAGTGAGGGGACTGAGATGGATAGTTCTTTCGAAGAGGCTACTCAGATGCACTAGTCGTTGCAAGAGGAATATGTTGATCAAATTCACAGCATATTCCCATCTATCACGGAGCCAGTGAATGAGAAGTACTCCAAGAGCAAAAGCTGAAGAAACTCCTGTGATCATAAACAGACCGCGGAACCTGTCAAGGGTTATAGGATTTGATGTATCATCTGTTGTGTATGGAAGTTGAATCTCAAGCCATCCATTCGCCATCTCGTTCAGCTTCCCATTAGTCCTCAGGTTCGAGATTTCTCTTGACACCTTAGGCACCAACTCATCACCCTTTTGAAACATCTGGAACATGGTTTAACAACACCTTTTGTCAGCAAGTAAAAAGAAAATAAAGAGATGAAAATAAAGATGGATACATACAAAGCCAAAACCATTGGTGATGCTTTGTGTCTTGACCAAGAAAAACTTCTCAGGATTCTCTCCAATGAGAACTTTGAGGTATGGTAACTCATCAACAACAAGTGTGGCAGTTTTGTTCAACAAGAGTTTAGCATATTCTTCAGAACTATTGAGACCCTTCATACTCATTACTTGGAGGCCAGGACTTGCGAAGGCCGCCATTGCGATGCGTGATCCCAAAAGGCGACCTACGTGGTTTTTGTTGGAGTTGAATCTCATCTGTTGCACAGTCATCATTGATGTCAATGTTGCAGTATAACTCGTAGTCAATATGAGCACTGCAAATACCCAAACTGTAACTACAAATCTTGATAAGTTGTGTTTTAGCTTCTCCCCTGTCCCAAATAGCAAGTCAACAAAAGGTGAAAAACTACAATAAAAATAAAATTATATAGATTAATAATGTTAGCACCACTGTCTTTTATTAATTTATGGAGATTAATATACATAAATTTACTTCCACAGATTCTTATGTTTTAAATATGTTTTATGTAAAATAGAAAAAAATACTTTTCACGATTTATATATTGATTTAATTTTCTAAATTTGGCTTTCGTGTGGTTTTTATTGTATAATTTGGTATATAAAATAATGTATCATAGAGTATAAGTGTGTTTTTAGAAGTAATGTAAAAATAATAATATTAAAAATTTTGACTTGAAAAAAAAATTAAGATGAAGTATATTGTGAATAAAAATAAACCATACAATATTATCTTTATCCTCCTATATATTAATTGAGAAGTCATTTTAATGATTTTGCTTATGTGTCGATCATTGGTAAAGTATTGATAAAATTGTTATATTCTAATTGGTCGATTATTTTTAATTTTTAATTATTATTAGTAAGATACAAAATAAAAGTTAAGTTTATAATCATTAATATAACTTGCCAAATAATCTAAACGATATTACGGACAACAATTTATGGTAACTAATTGTCAAAATTATAGAAAGAATAATAATGTTTGATTAATTCTTTCTTACATGGTTAAACTATATAAAATAATGAATAAATATTTTAATAGAAATCAATATAAATAATTTCATACTGTGTTAAAACAAATCATATTCTTATATAGAAAATTATATTCATATATAAAGTATTATAATAATTAATTATCTTTTAAAATGTCTTTTATGATTTATACTTTTTTGAAAAAAATCAAAAAAATATTTATTATGATTCTAAAATCATTATATCAAAATTTTAAAATTTTTATAAGAGCACATAAAAGAAAAAATCAAAATCCTCCTATATATTAATTGATAGGTCATTTTATTGATTTTGCTTACGTGTCGATCATTGGTAAAGTATTGATAAAATTGTTATATTCTGATTGGTCGATGATTTTTAATTTTTAATTATTTTTAGTAAGATCCAAAATAAAAGGTAAGTTTATAATCATTAATATAACTTGCCAAATAATCTAAACAATATTACGAACAACAATTTATGGTAACTAATTGTCAAAATTATAGAAAGAATAATAATGTCTGATTAATTATTTCTTACATTGTTAAACTATATAAAATAATGAATAAATATTTTAATAGAAAATCAATATAAATAATTTCATCTTGTGTTTTGAAAAAAAATCATATTCTTATATAGAAAAATTATATTCATATATAAAGTATTATAATAATTACTTATCTTTTATAATGTCTTTTTATGATTTATAAATCAATTCTGAATTTTTTTTTGAAAAAATCAAAAAAAAATTATTATGGCTTCAAAAATCATTATATCAGAATTTAAAATTTTTTATCAGAGCACATAAAAAATTGAAATTATGTATTAAACGAGAGTTTACTTAATTGACTTTTGCTTACATGTTGATTACTCATAAAGTCTTAAGAAAATTATTATAATTTGATTAATCGATAATGATTAATTTTATTTTATTTTAATTAGATCTAAAAAACAAGAAATAATTAATATCAGTTTCCAAATAATCTAAATAATATTACAAATAATGATTTATGGCAACTAATTGTTAGAATTATAGAAATAATAATAGTTTCTCAAGAAAAAAGATTAATAATGTTTAATTATTTTTTGTAGTCATAAACTACATAATATAATAAACAAGGAATTCCCAACCAGCTATCATTTATATCCTATGCGCTTATACCTGATGTAATTCTCAATGCCTTCAAGAATGATTTCTATGATCATTAATAAAGTAATTTTCGGGAAAAAAAAAATAATAAACAAAATTATTTTTATATAAATCACTGTACTAATTTTATATTTTACATACATAATTATATTTTTATATAAGTATATGTTAACTAATAATGTCTTATAAATATCATTTATTCTATATAAATCATTTATAAGGTTTTCTAAAAAAATAAAAATGATTTATTATGTTTTTATAAAAACATTTTATCATAATTTTAAAATATTTATAAAAACACATATTATTTATATGAGAAAATAGAAATTTTGGAAAAAGGAGAATTTGCAATAAAATTGTTTTTGCTTTTAATTCAAAAATAATCAAATATATGAGAACTTAACTGAAAATTAGTTTTCATTAAAATTAAATAATGTGATACACAAGATTATGTGATGATTATGAAGTGTTTTAAAATAGTTTGTGAGGTTCAATGATAACGAATTCGTTAATTATTTGATCAAAATGAAGAAAAATAAATATTTTCAGTGATTTATATTAATATTACTTAATTATCACTAAATCCCATGCTTCTAAAAAAATAATATTGAGACTTTAGATTTTCAAAATATTTAGATTTAATGTAAATTATAGCATTATATATAATATATAGTTTTATATAATATTTATACCCGCAAATTTGCGGGTAACCACCTAATATTTATATAAATGACAAATCTCTCAAATAGATTTTTTGTGAAGTTTTGTTACAATATAGACCTCAAGAAGAATAAAACTATAATAGACATTTTTATTTTAAAAAATTTTAATTTTTTTAATTTGAAATCTTACTTCTAAAATTTCATCCCATAACACTAACCTTAAGTCTAAATTGGTCAACCCAAAATGTATAAATGTATATTTGCACCTTTTAATAGAGTTTATTTTGATTATTTTTTTTCCATGAAATATATTTTGGTGACAATTTTTTTTTAATTCTATCTTATGGTATTCTTTTTATATGAACTCTCTGTACACTAACTAATAATTTATGATTTTAATATGACTATATACAGATTTTTCTCAAATTTATTATTTGATAAATCGTTTTTATATTGGTCAAAATTAGTACTATTGAAATTTCTAAATTTATCGAGTATTAAATTATAAAATTTCTACTTAATCTAAATCATCAGTACTCCAATATTCTGTGACCAAGAAGGTCATATAAAAACTGTGAAGAGGGGTACTTACTGTGCGCATAAACAAGGGTGGAGAAGCCAAACCAAAAGATAACTCCAATCTGTTTCGACCAAGATCCTTGGAACTCTTTGTTCTCAGGTTGTTCTATCAGCCAAACTATAAAGCCCGTCAAGACAAAGAAAGCTGCACTTGTTAACCAAAGGTCTGGTGTTAGAGGTTGGAAGAACACCCACATACCACTCTCTCTTGATGCTAAAATGCCAACACCCAGTTCTGTGAATGGCATTGTAAAATCAACATAACTCGATCTATTATAAGTGATTGTAATATCTCCAACGGCTGCATCATATTTGTCTTTCTGTGTATATTATAACGTTAGTTCAGTTTCCACACACTCTACATATAGTAATCTTAAACTGAGCCATGGTTAGTACCTGGCTACTAAGTGCATATGCAAGATCGTCGTAGTTACTACCATTGCGCCAAAGTGTGAACTCCACGTCATAGTTGAAAGGGCTAATGGAAGCTCGGAAGACATCTACACAAAACCCTTCAGCGGTTACTTCTTTTGTTACTGGATCAGTCGCCACCTTCACCAGCCTAGGGAACCTGTTGCTCGATGTGACCAGAACTCTCAGCGTTTTTCTCTTGCGCCCTTGTGGACTTTGAATAGTCCCACCGGGCCAGATTATGGTCTCCAGCTTGTTATGAGTAGAACAAGACAGATGTCTTGTGTTGCTGAAACTGCCATTAGAATTCCAGAAGCCTACCCTTCTCTCACCTGTTCCTATCAGATTCACAATCTCAAACTTGTGTGACAAGAAATTCTTATCCTTGATTTGGAAGTCACCACTCAAACCCTTGCATCTACACTCTGTGATTGCCTCAAGAAGAGTTGATGATACGTTAGGTATCCTTGCAACTTCTGCTGCTCTCGCTAGTGCCCATGCTACATCATGAGCCCATATGCCAGAGATGCTCAACCGAGTTATCTCAGACCCAACAGCTTCTTCAACAGGCAGTGATCTTCTCCATTTTGAAGTGAAGTTCTGAAGCTCTTTGGACATTGGAATGTAAGACCTGAAACCAACCACACCTTCCATTGCTTCTTTTGAAAAACCGTCTGCCTCATGGAAGCTGTTCATGCTTTTAACAGTGAGTATCCAAGCAAACCCTTCATCCATCATCCCTAATCTCCCAGCACAAGGGAAGAGATGATGAGATGCAACAAGCTCAGACATGTGCACCACAAAGACAGTTGCTCCCAACTCCTTCAGCTTCCTTAACCGATCCATCATACAATCATCACTTGAAGATACAGTTAAACCAACCTTGGATCGTATATGAACTCCGTTCTCATGAAAATGGTCCACCAGGAGTTGCATACTCTCTCTCCAGTCATCTTCATCCTCATAAACAAGAGCAACACTCTTCCAATCAAACCTGTGGATGAAAGCTGTGATGCCCTTTGCCTCGGATGAAGAATCATGCGTTGCTTGGATCAAATGACTATACTTTCTCAACGACAGTGAAGCAGGAGAGTTAAGTGAAATCACAGGAACCCTAGCTTGCTCCCCAATCTCAGCCAAAAGCTTTGTTTCCTGCAACGAGTTCCCGCCAACAATAGCTTCCACTCCAACAGTTTGTAGCAGGTCAACAGCTGTTTCATCCGAAAAGACAGAACATATGTAAATGGTGAGTGAATGGCAGAGAAGAATAAAGAAGGTGGAAGAAAGGAGTATGTTACCAGAAGCTAGAGCATGGACAAGCTCTCCTTGAGAGTTTCTAACTGACAGAGAGACTCTTGTTTTGTAATCACTGTTGACTGAGTAGAAATCGGAAAGCGCCATGGAAACAGAGCTTTCCACAATCTTGCCCTCTACGGAACCCAGATCCAAAACTAACCCAACCCTAACCCTAACACGTTCTTGCTCGGGCAAGGTGTCTTCTTGAACGACGCCGTTTTGACAAAAAACAAAACCGTTGGAGATAAAGAGAGACAAAACAAGAAGAAATGAAACAAGAATTCGGTTTTGAATCAAAAACCTCTCCATTAAAAAGAAGTTTCCAGTTACCAAAACATGTGTAACCAAGTCTTATTATATAACCAAGTCTAGCCAATCCATGCCGTGTTTTGTTTTACCTCTGTAAAGTAAGCTTAAAGTTTAATCATATACACAAGCGTGTTCAGATGGTACAGCAGGTTTGGAAAAGTGTTAAGCATCCTGGTTCAAAACTTATCAAATTTAAATTTATCTGTTTGTGTAGTTATGTAACATGAACATCTAATTCTCATTACAAGTAACCAGATCTATTTCGCACAGCTAAACATGTTTCCAAAGATTAGTCGGTAAGGTCTCGCATGTCGGACACCCAAGATTATTAAAACAAAAAGTAAACATAATCCAAATATTTGGGGTACAATTTTAGTTGCTCATTATTTTTTAAATTTAATTATATATATATATTTCTCATCTATAATTTTATTTTATTTTATGAATAAAATCGTAGAAACACAATACATAGGTAAAAATGATTACACTGTTAAAATAGCTTATTAAAAAATATATAAAGATGAATATTAATTTCAGTTAATATTACTTTTCATATTATATGCTACCAGTCATTTTTATTATGATGATTTTTTCATATAATCAAAATTTATTAATATAGGGGCCCAAATATTTGGGGGGACCTAAAACTATTGCCTTATTTTTTTACAAAGGAGGCACTTCTTTGTGAAAAGTTATTCCACTATGGTAGAAAATTTTGAAGTTTCAGATTTTCCACTGGACCGGCTTATCTTAGGGGTTACAAATTCAAAAGGAAATTCATTGTGGGTTTCCGAGGTTGCTCTTTTGTCACACAAAACATTATCTTAGGGAATTCGATTCTATTTTCTATTAATTCTGTCAAGGAAAAGTAAAGGGAAATGAGGATATTATTCTATAGTGTGAAAACATTTGTGTTTTCTTTTGCTATTAACCTGACATGTTACATAGACTCTTTTACATTGTCTTAGCTTTTGTCTGCAACCAATAATGCAGCAATAATGTTATACGGTCGAGGTTATATACATATATCTAGAAGTAGAGGAATGATGAAGTAAGTTTCATCTTAAACTTGGTCAATATCCTCTGTCCTTAATGTAAGTTTAGGCCGTAACTGCAGACCACCAAATGTTCACATAATGTTCTCAAGACCTTGGCTTGTGTTGCAAGGCAACGGCAATAACGGAATAAGAAACGACTTGGCAAGAGTTTGTCGGACTGTGGTGTGGTATAGTGATTGCAATTTTCGGGACACATATTTATTAGAAAAAATTGGCAAAACAGGACACTTTCAACTTTTATTTGTCTATTTAGGATTTTTGATATTTTTGGTCATTTTGGACAAGTTTTAAAGTATGAGTTTGTCGATAGTATGCAAGATCAGTAATAAGAATTTGCTCTCTTATTAATCTTAAGGAAATATCCTCTCAAACCTTAAGCTTCTCTCAATTGTTAAAAAACTCTCTAATTGGTTGCAACAAGCCTGCAACTCTATTTATACAAAGATTTAGATAACTCCTAATCTTATTTCTTTAGATAATTCTTAACTTCTTTGGATAATTCCTAATCCTCTTAACAACCATATCTCGGTGGGATTAGGATAAACTTTATCTCCAAGTTTACTTCAAGCTTACTCCAACACTCTCCCCCTTAAGCTTGAACCCATTTGTTGATAAGTCTTCAACGCCAAGTATACTCCTCATTTCCTTGAATCTGTTTCTCGCTAACGGCTTTGTTAGAATGTCCGCTCGTTGTTGACTTCCTGCCACATGATGAACCTCGATCAAGTTGTTGTCCACACACTCTCTTATGAAGTGATACCTCCGGTGAATGTGCTTACTCCGTCCATGAAACACAGGATTCCTGCTGAGAGCTATAGCCGACTTATTATCAATGTAAATCACCACTCTTTCTCCTTGTTTTCCAACTATCTCACTGAAGAGGTCTTGCAGCCAGATAGCTTGTTTTGCTGCCTCTGTCCCTGCCATGAACTCTGCCTCGCATGACGACAAAGCCACTGTCTCTTGTTTCTGCGAGCACCAAGTGATGGGTGATTCAAAGAGATAGAAGACGTGTCCAGTCGTACTTCGTCCGTCGTCTTCATCGACATTGTGACTTGCGTCACTGTAACCCGTCAACTTCGCATTCGTTCCTCTCTTAAACATCAATCCGTAAGACGGTGTCCCCTGCAAGTAACGGAGAACTTGTTTCATAGCTGCAGCATGTGAAGTCCTTGGTTCAGCCATATACCTACTTAATACCCCGACTGAATATGAGATATCAGGTCGGGTATGAAGGAGGTATCTGAGGCACCCTATGTTTCTTCTGTATTCCTTTTCATCAACTCTTTCCTCATCACTAGCTTTCGACATTTTGAGACTCGGATCCATTGGTACATGAACATTGTTGCAATCTTGCATCCTTGTCTCCTCTAGTATTTTCTTTGCGTAACGTTCTTGTTTCAGTGTAATCCCTTCGTCATGCTGATATACCTCAATGCCCAAGTAGTATGTAAGTTTTCACAGATCACTCATTTCAAAGCGTGCAGACATCTCTGTCTTAAAGCTTACAATCAGTCTCAAGCTTGTTCCTGTTATGAGGAGATCGTCGACGTACACAGCTACTAACAGAAGTTGTTCTCCCTCCTGTCGTCGATACAAAGCAGGTTCCTTGGAGCATCTCACAAAGTTCAACTTGCCAAGTACTGAGTTTAACTTTTCATTCCAAGCTCTTGGAGCTTGACGCAGCCCATAGAGTGCTTTGTTCAATTTATATACTTTATTCTCCTGTCCTTTGGCCTTGAAACCCTCTGGCTGTGATACATATACTTCTTCTTTAAGATCGCCGTGGAGAAATGCTGTCTTCACGTCTAAATGGTGCACTTCCTAGCCTTTCGATGCTGCCAAAGACAATATGAATCAGACTGTTTCGATGCGCGCAACTGGTGCATACACCTCTTCGAAATCGATTCCATGTCTCTGGATATAACCTTTTGCAACTAATCTCGCTTTATACTTGTTAATGCTTCCATCAGAATTTCGTTTGATTTTAAAGATCCACTTGAGACCAATTGCTTTAGCTCCAACCGGAAGTTCAACCAAATCCCATGTCTTGTTCTTGACTATTGAGTTTATCTCATCCTCACATGCATCTCTCCAGACTTTCAACTTCTTTGCTTCTTCGAAGTTCCATGGTTCATCATTAATGCACTGTAGTAATAATTCTCCTTCAACCTCTGCAAGAAGGATGTAGTCATCCAAGTAGCTCGGCCTTCTAGTTTCTCTCTGCGATCTTCTCAAGTCATCGCTTACAGTTTCATTTTCTGATTCTTCCACAGGATCCCCTGCATTATACTGTTCTTCAACTATTTCCTCGGTTTGATGTTCTGGCTCATGGTTGATCTCGTTGCTGTCTATTTCACTGATCCCATGATTTCCATATTCTCCAAACTCAACCTGAAATGTTTCTGTAGTTACAGACTTCTCGCAGTTTTTCCAGTCCCAGCTTATCCCTTCTTCAAATATTACATCTCTGCTTACTACCACTTTTCTGTTCACCGGGTCGAGTAGTCTGTAGGCCTTTGATCCTGGTTCTGTACCGAGATTCACAAGTGCTCTAGACCGATCATCCAGCTTCTTTAATCGATGAGTGTCAACCTTAGTATGAGAGACGCACCCAAATACGCGAATATGATCAAGGTTTGGCTTCCTCCCCTTGTATGCTTCATATGGTGTCTGAAAAACCAATGCTCGTGTGGCGACTCTGTTTATGATATACGTTGCATGTCTCACCGCTTCACCCCACATGTAATTAGGTAGATTCATATGTTTTAATATGCTTCTAGTCATACCTAGAAGAGTTCTGTTTCGTCGCTCTACAACGCCGTTTTGTTGAGGAGAGTAGGGAGCTGTGAGTTGTCTTGTGATACCCTTTGTTTCACAGTAAGACTGGAATTCGTTTGAAACGAACTCTCCTCCTCTGTCTGTTCTAAAACTCCCAATAGCGGTTCCTCTCTCTCCCTCGACAATAGCTGTGAACTTCTTAAACTTCTCAAACGCCTCCCCTTTTTCACCGAGTAGTATTGACCACATGTAACGAGAATAGTCGTCGATGAGCACAAATATGTATCTCTTCTTTGATGGCGTGATGGGTGTTATTGGACCACAGAGGTCTCCATGAATAAGCTCTAGTGTTTTCTTTGCTCTGAATGTAGTTGCTTGCGGGAATGAGTGCCTTGCTTGTTTCCCACGCAAGCAGCTTGAGCAAGTATCTTTTTCAATGTTGATCTTTGGTATCCCTAACACGAGTTCCTTGTTGATCATAGTCCTCATCGATTCTTTGCCTATGTGCCCCAATCTAGCGTTCCATCTTGCTGACTCACTTATTGTCTGAAGCTGCAGACACCTCTCAGTGACCACATCGATAGTAACTTTATATAGTCTGTTCCTAGATCTCTTAGCTTTTGCTATCAGTTTACCATCCTTATCTCTCAGTGTGAGAAGCTCACCCTTCATCCTCACATCACAACCAGCTTCTGTAGCTTGTCCAAGGCTAATAATATTGCTTTTCAAGTCTGGAATATAGTAAACTTCTGCTATGATTTTCTTTTCTCCATCGCTATTGCAGAACAAAACAGAGCCCTTTCCTTTAATGTCGATCCTGGAATCATCACCAAACCTCACTTTTCCTGTGACAGATTCATCAATCTTCTTAAAGTACTTGAGATTTCCGGTCATATGATTGCTTGCCCCGTTATCTAAGTACCATACGTTGTCTGTGTAGGTTTCAAAATCCTTAGGGTCGACATTCTTCTCGTTGAGGTAAACAACCTCCTGCATCATCAACTCCTCTGCTTCCTGCGTGTTTTCATCCTTGATCTCAGAAGCTTCTTGCAGCTTTAATAAACGGTCTGGACATGTAGATGCGTAGTGACCATACTTATCACACCGGAAGCATTGTATTTTTGAAGCATCAGTAGTATTTTGAGATCGATCATTGTATCTGCCTCGTCCTCTACCACGGTTGTTGTAACGTCCACCACGACCACGACCTCTGTAATAGTTGTTGTAGTCTCGATTGTCAGAGTTTGTGGCAGGATGAGGCTCATTGTTCGCATACATGAGTTTGCTCTGTGTCTCCTGAGTTTCTTCTTCCTCTTCCCTTACTCTCTCTTCAAACGCCTTCATCCGACCAATGATGTCCTCAAAACTTGTTGTCTTGAGGTCGAGCACTTGCTCCAATGACGCAACCATATGGATGAATTTCTTTCGGGGTAGAGAACATAAGAACTTCTTAACGAGTTTAGACTCCTCAATGTTTTCTCCCAGAGCAATCGACTTGGACCTAATCTCTGTTAGCTTTCCAACAAACTCGTCTATGGTCTCGCTATCTTTCATCTTCAATCTCTCGAAGTCACTAATCAGTGTTTGTAATCTCGCTTCTCGCACTCGTTCTGCTCCCACATATCGCGACTTTATCGCATCCCATACTTTCTTTGAAGAATCCAGCTCGCCTAGTTGTAGTACGAGCGTTTCAGGTATAGCACCGAAGATCAAAGCTTTGGCCAGATCCATCTTGTCTTCATCCTCTGATTCGTTCTCCACTGCATCCCAGACTTTGTGTACTTTAAGCAAAAGCTTGATCCGAATTGCCCAGACATTATAGTTCACCTCCGTGAGCATAGGACAGCTCACTTTGGTTCCTCCACCTTCCTTTGGTTTTGACACAATAATATCTCCCATGATGTTAATTTGATCGAACCTACTGCTCTGATACCAAATAAAGTATGAGTTTGTCGATAGTATGCAAGATCAGTAATAAGAATTTGCTCTCTTATTAATCTTAAGGAAATATCCTCTCAAACCTTAAGTTTCTCTCAATTGTTAAAAAACTCTCTAATTGGTTGCAACAAGCCTGCAACTCTATTTATACAAAGATTTAGATAACTCATAATCTTATTTCTTTAGATAATTCTTAACTTCTTTGGATAATTCTTAATCCTCTTAACAACCATATCTCGGTGGGATTAGGATAAACTTGATCTCCAAGTTTACTTCAAGCTTACTCCAACAAGTTTTACCCTTCTGTGGTGGAAAAAATAGTAAACTAAATTTTAAAAATAGAGAAAAATATCAAAACTATTGGAAAAACAAGTATGATTACATATATGTTTAAAATTGTTTTTAAAAAAATGTGTAATCATATTTTATTTTATGTCCTAGGTGAAGATAAAATACGCATTCTGGCAATCTACGATCTCTAGAGTTCGGATTCTAGGTACTATACATAAATCTATCCAGAGAATATAACGCAACCAAAACATTCTTGTATATTCTAACTCACCTAGAAATCGTGAGTTTATATTCTAGCAAGATATCATTAATCTACAAACGGCTTGATTACAACTAATAGCCATTACTCTTCGATATAAATATTTTTATTTATGTGTCATAACTTGTATTACCTTTTACCTTATGTAACGCATGCCGAAGAATAAGCTTTCCACCCACGCTACATTGTTCTGCTCGACGTAGAACACATATTCTAGGAGAATCTACGAAAATATGGCAACTTTCATATTTCGTTTATGGTGTTTCCTAAATCTACACTAAATCTACCCTAAATCTCGCATAGTATATTTTCTTCCACGTTTTTTTCCTTCACACGATCTTTCTCTCTTTTGTTCTTTGTGTCCCTATCTTCTTCATCGACAACCATCTCTTCTCTCAATCATGGTTCTAATCTATGTTAAATTTGGTGTATGGATGTTTAGTTGCACTAACCAGTGGAATTTCGTGATTGACTAAGTCGGGGATAAATTTTGACTGCCTGAAGAGGGAACAGCATGTCGACAACGTTTTAAGTCATAACCAAGGGAAGTAATAAGAGATTTAAATCCAATGACTGAACCAAATCTAGATCATGCAATTAGGTGTTGAGAGTTCCAAGACTTGTTGGAGTTAGAAAACAGATCCACAAACCCCCAAAAAACTGAAACAAAGTATCTAAAGAACATACCACACTCCAGTGGATAAGACACGAAAAGCTCTCTCTTTTCTCCTTCTTTACAGCACTAAACCTCATGAAGCCTTTCGTATCCCAAGTTCTTCCAAACGTTTCCAAGTGGCTTCACGTTTCACTTTGGTTTCAACCTGCTTTGATTCATCTTCTTTGAACTTAGCTAGGCATTCCTTGAAAAACTCAGGGTCGAGGTCACTAAATATCTTCCGCACGTTTAGTGTCAAGCTATGAACAACTTGGTTCCAATGCTTCTGCGCGTTTCTCTCCAAGGCAGGGGATATAATTGGAAGAATGACTTTGCGGCTCTACATTATCAGATTCTCTATGTGATTGTTGTTCCATAGAATAAAGCTCTCTCTGCAACCTGCAAAAAGAAAACCAAAAAAGTTGCATGTAATAGACTGAAACAAAGATGGGATATTTAGTCACAACTCATTAGACCCTAAACCTACAAGACTTATACAAAATGAACAAACTTTTGCTATAGAAGTTCATATGCAGTAATTGTTCCATAACATTAATACTTTAATTAATACAAACCAGACTCTTCCATTTTATCTAACAGTGAGTTAAGCTATAACAGTCTCCAGTAGCTGGTAACATATACACAGATGCAATACGCTGAAATAGTTTTGAAGTAAGTCAAAAGATATAGCCTAGCGAGAGTGAGAGGCACAACCAACAGCCACAGAGGGTTTCTCGGAAAATGTCAAAGCAACAGGATGTGAAAACAAATCTGAGAAAACATAGAGAATTGAATATTCAGTGTCACAGTTACCTGAAAATGCAGACTGTTCACGCATCTAGCTATTTGGCGAAAAGTGGAACCATGCACCTTTGGAACTCTGGTGGCTGAGTTGCTTCGAGTACTTCCTCCAATTCATTGAGAAACATGATTTCGTTGGAACTGTTTGTCACGGGCCAGTGTTTTTAATATTTTAATTATAAATGAATTTCAAAATTTAATTTTGTATAATTAATTTTTTTAATAATATGTAATTTTAAGGGTATTATGGTCATCACAAGAAATAAAATCTTTGTTTCCTAAATAATCTTCAAAAAATCCTATTAATCCAAACCTAAGTTCTATGTGTCTCATTTTACCAATTCTCTCTATTTATTAATCATAGTGAGAATCGATATATTACATTTGCAATTTACAAGCAAGCATCATGTCACAGTGGACGGACAGAGCTCTGGAGAAAAAAAGGCAAGGCTGTTAGGTGAGACTCTTAGGTAAAGAGTCAGAGACAGAACAGCATCACAACAATTTGTGTAAGCTGGTGGAGAGAAGATCCCACATTGGAAATATATGTGAGATTTGAGTATATATAACAAATTTGGTTTAATCCATTTATCGTCAATTGGTTTTAAATTGGAAGTTCAAAAAACTTATTATGGTATCAGAAGGGGTCTACATCCTGACCCATTAATCCGATCCAGACAGTGGCCTGATCAACCTACTAACTGATGACCCAGAAAAAACTCAGTTCTTTCCAGATTGCTAGAAAAATAAAGTATTGTCCCGAAAAGGATATGATGAATTCTACTAGATTAATAGTTATATCCACAATTATCGAGAGAGAGTGTTGGAGAGAAAATCTCACAGGAAATAGTTGGAATCCCAAAAAAACTTATGAGCATTACAGCTTTCATCCATGAGTTTGATTGGAAGAGTGTTGCTCTTGTTTATGAGGATGACGATGACTGGAGAGAGAGTATGCAACTCCTGGTGGACCATTTCCATGAGAACGGGGTTCGTATACGGTCCAAGGTTGGTTTTACAGTCTCTTCAAGTGAGGAATTGGTGATGGATCAGTTAGGGAAGCTGAAGGGCTTGGAGACGACTATCTTTGTGGTGCATATGTCTGAGCTTGTTGCAACTCGTCTCTTCCCATGTGTTGTGCAATTAGGGATGATGAGTGAAGGGTTTGCTTGGATCCTCACTGCCAAAAGCATGAACACTTTCAATCAAAACACTGACGATTTTGCTAAAGAGTCAATGGAAGGTGTGGTTGGCTTCAAGTCTTACATTCCAAAGTCAAAAGAGCTTCAAAAGTTCACTTCAAGATGGAGAAAATCACTAGGGCATTACAGCTTTTCATCCATGTATCTTCAACTCTTCTTGAGGCTATCAAGAGTGTAGATTCAAGGTTTGAGTGGTGACTTTCATATCAAGGATAAGTTGCTGTCCAACAAGTTTGAGATTGTGAATTTGATAGGATCAGGTGAGAGAAGGATAGGACTATGGAACTCTGATGGTAGTTTCAGTAATAGAAGATACTTGTCTTCTTCTACTCACAACAAGCTTGAGACCATAATCTGGCCTGGAGGGACTATTCAAAGCCCGCAAGGGCGCTGCAAACTAGAAGAAAGCAAAAGAAAAACATTGAGAGTTCTTGTCACATCAAGCAACAGGTTCCCAAGACTGGTGAAGGTTGCAACTGATCCAGTAACAAAAGAAGTAACTGCTGTATGGTTCTGTATAGATGTCTTCCGAGCTTCCATTAGACCTTTCAACTATGAAGTGGCATTCATACTTTGGCCCAATGGTAGTAACTACGACGATCTTGCATATGCACTTAGTAGCCAGGTACTAACCATAACTCTTAAGTTAACAATTACAAACTGTTTTTCCTCATCTAGGTTTTCTGTGTGGAAACTCAACCATCTCCACTTGAAACACAGAAAGACAAATATGACGCAGCAGTGGGAGATATTACAATCACTTTTAATAGATCAAGTTATGTTGATTTTACTATGCCATTCACCGAACTAGGTTTTGGCATTGTAGCACCAAAAGAGAGAAGTATGGGGGTGTTCTTACAACCTCTAACACCAGACCTATGGTTAACAACAGCAGCTTTCTTTGTCTTGACGGGCATTATAGTTTGGTTGATAGAAAGATCTGAGAACAAGGAGTTCCAGGGATCTTGGTCGAAACAGATTGGAGTAATCTTTTGGTTTGGTTTCTCTAACCCTTGTTTATGCACATACTAAGTGCCGCTTTATATGCCAAACTTGGTCGTAAGAGATGCTTTAAAATAGATTTTCATCTTTTAATGCTTACCATTTGTGACAGGGGAGAAACTAAAACACAACTTATCAAGATTGTAGTTACTGTTTGGGTATTTGCAGTGACTACAAATTATTCTGCAACATTGACATCAATGATGAAGGTGCAACAGATAAGATACAACTCCAACAAAAACCACGTAAACCTCGTAGGTCACCTTATGGGATCAAAAGTCGCAATGTCTGTCTTTCCAGGTCCTAGCCACCAACTGTTGAGTATGAAGGGTCTCAATACTTCTGAAGAATATGCTAAGTTTTTGTTGAACAAAACTGTCACATTTGTTGTCGATGAGTTGCCATACCTCAAAGTCCTCCTTGGAGAGAATCCTGCAAAATTTTTCATGGTCAAGACACAATGTACCACCAATGGTTGCGGATTTGTATGTAATCCTTCTTTCAATTTCTTTACTCTCCCTCTTATTTATGCTTGCTGTTAAACTATGTTTCAGATGTGTCAAAAGGATGAAGAGTTGGTGCCTAAGGTGTCCAGTGAAATCACAAACCTGAGGGCACATGGGAGGCTAAACGAGATGGCGAAAGGATGGCTTGAGATTCAACTTCCACACACAACAGATGATACATCAAATCCTATAACCCTTGATAGGTTCCGCAGTGTGTTTATAATCACGGGAGTTTCTTCAGCTTTTGCTCTTGCAGTACTTCTCATTCACTGGCTCCAAGATAGATGGGAGTAACACGTGAATAGTCTATCATGGTTTTATCCTGTGAATTTGGTCTAACATATTCCTCTCAGCAACGACTAGTACATCTCAGGATCCTCCGAACTATCCATCCCAGTCCATTCGCTGACCCTATTGGCGAGAATGTGGTTCAAATGGTTCAAAGTAACATACAATAGGAACTGGTTCACACATAGCAAAAGGTTCATTACATTATTCGTAGCATCCTTAATACAAGTGCTCATGTTCTTATGCATGAGCGTATAGCTTAAAGACTTCTCTTGAAATGTCCTTAACAAAATTCTTGGCAGTAGAATCACTAATCTTGTTGGTTATTACAAATATAATTACTGCTGTCTTAATAACTAAGTTCTTCTATTCACCATAGTTAGCTGCAACTTGAAAAATAATATTCTATTACAATTCAAGCATAAACATATGTTTTGATGCCTTGTTGGATGGCTAAATAATCTCTACAGCATATGTAATCTTCAAGCTTCTACGGCTACTACACCAACATTATCAACTTCTAATAATGATGGTCGTGCCTGGCAGCTTCTTAAAGTCCTGCTTGAAAACCTCAGAATCCTCATCTAGAAAGACTACTAATTAAGATTGCAAAAAGAGCAAGGAGGATCCCTCTGCTTGTTGTAAATATAGATCTCGGTGATCCTGAGAAGTTTACCCTCTGTGACTGATCCCTGCAGACAAACCAAGACACAGGTTCAACTCAACATGTTTATCTTCATCAACTACGACATGTGACCTACGATTACTAGAAAAAGTAGTCTCCAATGAAACTGTCTCAGGCCAGTACTAACTGGAAAAAAACAAGAATCCAATACAAAGAGCAGATATGTTCAACTCATGAGAAAGCATGGTTTATAAGTATTATCACAAGAGCATCTTGTGTTTCTGAGAATCTTACCTTTGTAATGGTGAGAGCCGACCACAGTAAATGGTGTTTTCAGGAATAGAATTCTCAGATGTGTCTATCTCAGGATTCACTACATTCAAGTACACTTCTTGTCCTAGATACCATGAGGCGAGATTGTCTATTCGAAGGTTCCACATTCCAGCATTATCCAAGTAAACTAAGATAGCCGTCCATGCACCAGGAAACACCTATAAACACAAGCAGCCGTTTAGAACCATGTAAGAAACGAATGTAACATATCAGACAAAACACCTGCGTAGTAGATCTAGCAACACCATCCCCCTTGTTGTATAAGCTTCTACTATTCTCTGTCCACACACCAAAGTCCATCCTTCAAAACAAACATCATTCATTTCTCAAAATCAACTTCAGTAACTGTAAATGGATCTGATATAATATAACTAAACGCAGCCTTACCCAACAACAAAAAATGCATAACCATCCAAGTGATAACTCTTAACAGTGGTGTCACTATTCTGAAATATAATCTCCATGAACCCCTTGTACGTCCCATTCATGACAGAGGTATCAACTTTAGGATGCCTATTCATCGGTCTTTTCGGAAAATCCAGCTTGTACACCCCTGAGATGTTGTATTGCTGAGCAAGCTTAAGTGGTGTTGTAGGAGGCAAGTATGATATACCATTAAGAGTGGCACGTAACCTTCCATCTATTTTCTCTGGTGGTCGGTTCACAATCACGTAGACATCAGTTACTGTAATCTGACCATACTTGAATGATCCCTGAGGGTTTGGTCGAGCAGCTCCAGCTGAGACATTCAGCCTTATGGAACGTGCTTGGTTCATTGAGAAAGATGTGTCCAACTCAATAGGAGGATCAGGGAGTGGACCTGAAGCTGGTCCTTGGGAGCTAGAGTAGTGCAAGATGGCAACTCCAGTGGCTTTGGCAGAGGAGGAGGATTTAGTAAACCTTGTGCTGGCAACAATGTAGTAGTCGTTACTACCAGACTGATCCATAGTGACTAGAAACGAGAAAGATTGACCGACATGAATGTCCATGTTGGTATAGTTCTGCTGAACTGTGTATGAACCTTCTGTCTCAACAAGAAGTAGGTTATGATTCTGTATTCTGAAGTTCAAGGTGGTTGCTATGCCACTGTTGTGAACACGGAAACGGTATGTTCTTCCTGGTGAATTTTGAACATATGAAAGTGGTCAAGAAGAATACAAACTGTACCACATCCAGTGTTTTAAAAATCAGTTTAGGGGCACCTACGCCTAGTCGATAAATTAGAACTAAATGAAACGATTTTTAAAATAATCGGTTTAGGCGTTCAAAAAATAACCTAAGTTGCCCACCTAATGAATAACCTCGTATAAAGCACTTAACTACCGTCTAGTGATTTCTTAAACATTAACCACATCTATGAGATTCTTGGATTACCGTCTAGCGATTTCTTGAACATTGACCACATCTATGAGATTGTTGAACTACATTAGACACATTTTCACATTAGGCCATCAAGATGAAGCATACCTGGTTCAACGTTTATTGTCCCATAAGGAAACCCACCCGAAGCGAGCTCACTACTGTAAGGAAAAGGTCCAAACCCATTCATGAGAATGCCATCAGGCGCTCCAAAGTCAATCTTACTCTCAACATCTTTCCTCAGCTTCTGATTAAGAAGAGATGTAATGTTAAAAACAAACATAGCAAAAGAGAGAACTAACAATGAAAGCAACTTTCAGATATTGTGTAAACAAACCTTATGGCTTTTAGTGAACCAATCACTGATAAAGAGAGTAACATCTCCATCAGGCAAAAGAAAAGGAACTGGAATAATGTCTCGGTTGTTGATAATGATCCCACCATAACCACCAGCTGCTCTCTGAAAGTTTGTAGAAGGGAAATAAAAGAAACTACCAATCTGGTCTTTGACTTGAAACTCATAAGTCCAGTTCCAACCAGAAGGTATTGGACAGTTAGTGCCCAAAACACCATCTTGCCATGAGTTCTTCCTATGTTGTATTCCATTCCTAGAAAATCAACAGAACAATATTTAGTAACCACAACAGGTTAGTAGATTTGAACAAGAATCACCATTGGTTACTACATTCCAGTTGGTAGATTTGAACAAGAATCACCAACCATACCATGTGAGAAGTAAGGGCTCATCAAGATTATTCTTCACGTTCACAACCACATTCCAGTTCGTAGTTACATTGAGAATGGGACCAGGGAACAGTCCATTGATCCCAATAACCTACACCAAGATCTAAAGAACTTGATACATTGCTGTCAAGAATTGAAGTTTCAGGTTGAAAGAAAGGAACCTGTTGGCGAGTGCCTAGAGGAGAAGCGGTGAGGTAAGAGACAGTCCAGTCAAAGAAAACGTAAGGGTCAGCGGCTAAGCAGACAGTTGCCACCGACAAGAACAATACGACTAGTGAAGTGCACGAAAAGTGAGGTAGAGAGCAGCGCATTGGATCTCTCCCTCTCTGTCTCTCTCTTTCTCTACGAACCTTCGTTTACATGAGAGTGAGAACGGGAGAAAGACATGTGCAGAGACTAGTGGGAAAGCTTTTAACCGTGTCTGGTGGTCTCTAGAGATAGAAAAAGAATCAGAGAATGTGATTACAGCCCAAGGCGCCAAAAGAGCACAATACTTGTTGGGTCCCACTTTTTCAGAGAAATTATTAAAATGCCCATAATCTTTTAGAATGTATTTAAATCAACCCCAAGATCTTTAGTTTTTTTTTTTTTTAATTTGAATCATGTTTTTAAAGTTGTATTGTACGCTTAAGAGTTAAGTGTCAACGTTCTTACGGACCACAACGTTAATAAATGCCCTTTATAACTTTACTTCTTTCTTTTGTCAAGTTGTTCATATTAAGAAAAGACAATGATCTGCTCAACTAAGTTATAAATTGTTTTTTTTTTAATTTTAAAAGTATAAAGTAAGTTGAAGAGCTTTATTACTGGTCTACGTTCTTGTTTTTATTAAGTATTTTGATTGATATGGAATCTGAATCTAATCTACTCCACCATATGCTTGCATAATCAATTGGAAATGGAAAACTTACCCGTTCTATCCACTTCGATTATAAGCTAAAAGAATGATCACTTCCTAGACAAGATAAATGTAGGAGGGTATTGGGTCTCTCTGGCTTAGAGAAAGGTTATGGAGAATGGAAATACTCCGGAAAGCTACCAGAATGCCTCCGAAAAGTCATAAGAACATTTATAGAGTAATGTGTTTTTTGTTTGTTCGTGACTACATTTTTTATTTCATTTTGTAGTAATTTTTGCAATTGGGTTGAAAATGCTCTAAAAACATCATCGATATGGAGATAATGCTGACGACGTCCGGCTTGGTTTGTTTGTTTCCTCTTTTTTTCTATTTGTATTACATTGTCTTGTAGTGTTGGAATATGGCAAGATATTCTTGACTATCCATATCCCCCATTTAGCTATGAAATGAATAGTGACTAAATATCATGTGTTAGCTAGGAATGATGTTTCGTGGTGAAACCTTGTTTATGTTATTTTGAATTCTCATATCCTTATGTTTATTTATGGATAATCATATGTTCATTGTCTAATTTTGACTGCTCATCTAAGAAACGAAGTATACTGCATGTAGGTATCAACTTGCTGTATTTTATTGATCAGATATTTTGCATGTTCTTGTCATAGATTGACCCCCAACTTGCTTGCCGGAAATGGAAACTAACGATTTACAGCTAATTAGTAATGATTTAGTTATTGTGTATTTTGCTTTTCTAGTAAGGCATTGTCACTTAGAATGTTGAGTATTTTGCTGTTCCATGTTTTCACCAGTCTCAACTATCAACTATCTACCTTGTGTTAGACTTCTTCGGTAAAACATTTTACTTATAAACACGTTCTGATTATTGATTATAGGTTTACCGTTTGATAAACATTGTGTGTTTCTAATTGCGTCACTTGCGGATATAATCTTTAAATCTAATTATCTAAGAAAAGATGGTAACAAGACAAAGAAACAAATAACTGTCTAGAATTAGTAATAAATAGAGTTTTGACTAAGCTTATAACTTCGAGACAAAACAATCCTATCAAGAAACGCACATGCAGCCATGCATGTGAAAGATTAGCTTTGGATTATTTTCAAAAAGATCTGTGTTTGGAGAGATCCTTATGTCAGATTAAAAGCTTTCTCCCAATATGCAATCACGCGCCTCCAGGTTTCGTTTTTCTAAGCCGAGGCTTCGCGTTTGTATCCCACGCGCAGTTAACGAGCGTGTTGTATTCTTACAACACACTTCCCATGTGACAACGTCCAGCGTCTAGGCCCAGGACAGACAGATCATAAATGTTACACTCACATTCCAATGCAATTTACAGTACTATTAATCCACGTGGCGGAACCTCATTGGGTCATTCGTTTTCCGACAGTGAGAACACAGAAGCAGAGGATCGTACCTCGTTCAATAATTCTGATCCACTCTGTTTCAAGCTGTCCTATTCCTTCTCCACCGTTTAAACCCTAATCTTCAATCTTCTTATCGCGAATCAACAATGCATCGTGTTCTTCAGCTTCTTATTCTCGCCACCGTTACGATCTCAATCCTCGCCGAGAATGATTCTATATACGATGTCCTTAGAGCACACGACTTACCAATGGGGATATTACCTAAGGGAGTTAAGGAGTTCAACGTTGATATCGAGACAGGACAGTTCTCGGTTTACCTAAACAGATCTTGCAAGGCTAAGTACGAGAGCGAGATACATTACGAGGCTAACATTACGGGAACGATAGGTAACGGAAGCATCGGTGGTTTATCTGGTATATCGGCGCAGGATCTCTTCTTGTGGTTTCCGGTTAGAGGGATCCGTGTGGACATACCAAGCTCGGGAGTTATATACTTTGATGTCGGAGTCGTTCGTAAGCAGTACTCTATGTCTTTGTTCGAGACACCTAAGGATTGTGTAGCTGTTGAGAATGAGGCTGAGTTTCGTGGGGATGATAAGGTAATGGATTTGAATGTTTTGTAACAGGGTCATTATTTTGATATGTAACTGTTATGTAATGTGTTATGTCCATGTGTTTTGTGTGCAGGTTCGGTTATCTATGTTACGATTCTTTGAAGGAGACCAAAGTGTTGGGAGAAGCATTGTGTAGCCAAAAGGGTTGATGAATGTTGTAATGAAGATGTGTTTTACAGTATACAAGTTAGAAACTTTTAGCTGCTCATGGATTTTTGATGACACACACACAAACCTTTTGTCTGAGGTCAGATGCTCCTTTCTTCCTCTATTGCTTTTTTCACTCTGTTTGAAGTGGAAATGAGCGATGTGAGCGCAAGTTTAGACGGGAAGAACAAGTCTCGGAGGGTTATATTACTTATGTATGGAATGTCAAGATTATGTTGTTGAAGCGATCACACAGGTGATTGAATGTTTTGTTTTTATGTTTTGCACTTTGTCATGTGTCTCTCATCTCGTTGTAGCATAATAGTATAATACTACATAATATGTATGTAATGTATAATGTATGTCCCTGTGTAATCATATTCTTTATCCCAATAAGATTATTTACAATTTTCAATATTTTCTGTTCACTAAAAGTCTCTTATAGTCACCTATAATTATAGCACAGATTGTAATATAACAACCTTGCTTGTACAAGATGCAGCGCCAGCTATATATAGCTCATTGATCAAATTGAACCAAGCCAGAAATGCATGTGTTATAGCATTTTTCTGCTAGTTCAGGTTTGATCAGATTAGATTATCTTACGAATTACAACTTTTGGTGGTCTAATGCTCTACTCATAAATAACACTTGTTATATGTGGGCATTGAAAGAACGATTTGATTGCAATGGTGTACTATAAACTACCCCTAAAAGAAGAATTGGAAATAAAGCATGTGCCAGACATACTGAATGAGAAAGAATCAAAGAAAGAGATGTTTTGTACTAATTGAGCCAGTATGAAGCAATCCTTTGCAATGCTTTGCGGCTTGCTCACACTTCATGAAAACGAAATTACACTGATAAGCGTTTATGTCCTACCTTGAATCATTAGTATTAGTATACATGACTTTTCATCTTATGAGTTGATCAAAAATATTAACATAGATATATTGAGAAATTTATATGATCACTCACATTTCTCAAGTGGGCGATGAACTTCTCTAATAAGAATGATAAACACAATTATTTCATTTGGACCCTTGCTGATCAGTTCTGAAGATTTCCATAATTGGAAATTGAATTTATATATCAAAACATACTGATGGCTTATAGCATCAAAGCCGACTTAGCTCAGTGGTAGAGCGCGTGACTTTTAATCCCGTGGCCGTGGGTTCGATGCCCACTGTCGGCGCTTTTGTTTTTTCTTCTAAAGAAATATTTATCCTTTATCCTCCCTGTCTTCTTCAACTATTCCTCATCATGTTACTATTCATCTTCTGTTTTCCTCCTTTCTCTCAGCTTGGAGAAGAGAATCTCTTATTCTATTGATTATTTGCTCATTTCCTTTACTCTTTTTGTTCACTCGTGCCAAAGCAAACCCAGAAACTGAAGCGTTGGGTTCTACTTTGCGTCTTCATTAACGTTGTCCAAAAATATGATAGGAGTATAATATTTGACCATTCTGTGTGATGTTTTTCATTTCAATCTTCGTAGGTTCTGGGCAGCATATACACGAGTAATGCATCTTGTCCACATCACAACATCTAGAATTTGAAGGAATTGGGTATTCATCATTGTCTTAAGTGTCACTTGTAGAGATTTTGTTGCAAAATTTATTAAATTTATAGTGTAATTTATTTTTGTATTAGTTAAAATATGGTTAGGTGTATACCTAACTGTGTTTTTATAGAAAATATGCAAAAATAATTATTCTTTAATCTGTGTTCACAATGCTAAATTGACACTTAATATAAAATACTCAATCTGGTTCATATTATATATTACTTTAGGTTTGTCCACATGAATTAAGAAAACAATTAATTTTGCATATTTTCTATAAAAAAACACAATTACCTATACACGTAATCATATTTCAATCAATAAAAAACTAATAATAGTATAAAATTAATAAATTTTAAATCGAAAATCTAAAACGACACTTATTTTGTAATTTAAAAAGATTCTCGACAATTAATATAAAACGAAAATAGTAATATATAATCATTGTTACAAGCTGCAAGAAAATATTTGGCAAGTATATGTCCATAAATGTTGTTCACTATTTAACAGTTGTAATATTTGGTTGCTTGATATGGCAAAAGGTTGTGCCCATCTCCTTCATTTGCTTCCACACTGAAATACTATTGTCCTCTCTAACCAGCCATTCAGTTGGATAAGGTAAAACTAGATAAGTAACAAACAATTTAATTCCAACCATAAGTTTAGTAGTATTAAATAATAATCAAACGATTAATTCATTTTTAATAAAATTCTGCAAACGGATTAGTTGTCGACGAGACACACACGCGGAGCAGACAAGACACATATAATAGCCCAATAGACAATAGGACTAGAGAAAAAGTAAAAAAAAAGGATAGTAGGGGCATTCTCGTAAATAAGAAGTAAAGTAAGTGTCAATGTCCGGACGTGAGAGCAATCGTTATACTCGTTCAGAATATCATTGTACGGTTACAAAACGATTCCGCTTCTCCGCTTATAACCAGATCGTTACTTCACACGCCATTTACATTTGTCTCTCTTTACTAACGAACGAATCTTTTTTCTCCTTTCTCTCAAAGATGGCTCATGAAGATGTTGCTACGGTGGTGGTTGAGAAGTCTGTTACCTTCACAGCGTACAAGCCTCAGCTGATCGTGGAGGCTCAGAAGGTTAGTAACGCTGTTGACTTTTACAAGACCGTGTTTGGTGCGGAAGAGACTGGACACTCTCTCTACCCTAAGCGTAAGGCTGACCAAGAGCTCCCTCACCTTGTCTCTGCTGAACTCAAGCTCGCTGGTACTATAATCGTTGTTTCTGACGTCTCCGTTAACTCTGGTTCTACGTAAGCTCTTTATCCCTCTCTTAGGACCTGATCTCCATGTTCTGTCACTCTATTTAGGTTTAGCGTTTGACTTTGTTTCATATCTGGATTTTAGTTGTGATATTATGAGTATCTGAGAGTATGTTGTGTCTTATAAACCGTTTTAGAACTACTATTATGTTCTATTAAACACATTTTATTTTTGCTGTTGTTATGTTGTTACATAGTGTGAAGACAGGGACTATGCCTGCAATCCTTGAAACTGATGACGTGGAAGCTGCCGTTGCGAAAGCTGTAGCAGCCGGAGCTGTCAAAGTGGAGGAGGAGGTTGAAGGTGAAGAAGGTGGAGTGAAGGGTAAAGTGACGGATCCTTTCGGTTTCACATGGATCTTTGTTTCTCCGGCGAAGAAGTGTGAGAACGACGGAAGTAAAGAGGTTTAACTGTCGTTGTTGTCTAAACTGATTATGCTTTTAGTTTGTCGTTTTGCGGAATCTCCGGTATCAGTAAACCGGATCGGTTTAGCTAATGACTTTTTGGTTAAGTTTAATTTTCAACCATTTTGGCAATACTTTTCGTGAAAGAAAACTAAAATTAATCTCGGATGTTAATGTTTTGTTGATTATGCTTCTCGTAACTATTTTCCGTATCCGTATCCTTGTAGATTTCTGTCATTGTAGAACCGTTTTTAAATTGAAATGAATGGTTAGATAAAGTATAAGAAGGTATTTAAGAATTAATTATTTTCGGTTAGTGTCAGTAAATTGTGTCGGGTGTGGTGAAAGTGAAACCAGAAACCTCTGGTTCTGTGCTTTTCCCTGGTATCGCTTATTGGTTGTTTTTTCATAAACTGACATTATGTTGTCCTGTCAAACACAAATCCTTATATAGGCTTTGGGCCTCGTAATTTGTAAAGTTTTTGACTTTGGTCCTCTTTATCTTTCGGCCACTTGGCAGAGACCCAAAAACAAATTCATTATAAATTGTTGATAACAATAAAAGATAAAACATTATTTGACCAAAAAAAAAAAAAAAAACATGAACACATGATTTTTTAGACAAGACAAAAGCATACATAAAGCTTAACAAGTTGGAGCCTTGGTTGGGTCACATTTGGTGGGGAGCCCAGCAGCGAGCGCAGGATCAATACCGAAAGAACCGAGCAATGGAGAGTTCTTGTAGCCACAAAGACAGCTGTAGTCAGCGTGTTCAAGAGCGTCACAGCAAAGCTTTGATGGGTTGGTCGGATTCTCCTTGCTCACCGCTGGTTTGCACTCATCCAACTCTTTCTGTGTCATGCCACAGAGATCAATCGCCACTGACCTCTCCGCTAAAGTAGCCATCACCACAACCACGATCATCATCACCATCACAGCCACCTTCTTGCTCGCCATTTTATCCTCTTATAATTTTTTGTTGCTGTGTTTGTGATGTGAATGTGCATGAGGAGGGTGTATATATAATAAGTTTAAGAGAGACCCGTGAACCAGGTTGTTGGATTATTCCAGTAGTCACGGGGTTTTGGAATATTAACTTTCACTATTAGGATGGGGTATTGGGCTATAGAGCCCTTATTGCAACTATTGATTGATATATCAATTATTCGTTACCCAACTTCCAGTCCACCGATATCTTACTGCAAATGGAAGAAAGTTCCCCACAGTATAAAGTACAAACTTTTTTTTTAACACAGTATAAAGAATAAACTAGGGTCAAAATGTTATTTCTTCACAAGAACCATCATATAACATCAGATATTTACAAAACTATGATCTTGTGCAAAACTTTCCTAAATAAAAAATTACAAACTTATAGTTCAAAATTTAATTACCCATATACTATGAATTTATTGGTTTATTGTTAACCAAATAATTCAAACCAATTAAGACAAGATAACCCAATTTTTATCTAAAAAATGTTCATAAGTTATTCCAACACCATATTATGACTATCATAAATAAAAACTTTGAAAACTTACTTTTTGATAAAAAAAAAAATTTAGTTTTAAAATTATTTGGTTAAAAATAAACTAATTAAATCATTGTCTATATTTACTTAAATTCTACACTACTACTTCAAAGAAAAATAGATTTCAGAAATATTGATTCATAAATAAATAAATTCATAAGTTATAATTTAGGAAATATGACACGAAATGATAGTTTAATGGATATATGATGTTATAGGATAATTTTCAGAAAAAAACATGCTTGCCCTATAAACTATACTATACTTTTCATAAGATGTTTCTTGAAAAATGAACATTATTTATCATCAGACAGTTAATTGGCCTATTTTGAGCCCATTTATAAGATATATTTATTTTTCCTCTTGGGGTTTACCTCATATCCTCGTGGGCTTTCTAAAAGTTACTAGCTCCGTAAATAATCGGAAGAGACCAATAATAAAATCAGTAAGCTACCTTTTTGCTCATTGTCAACCACAAAAGCAAATAAAAAGATCAGTTGGTATAAAATAGGACGTGTTACAAAGAAAAAGATATAAAATAGGACAAAACATCAGTTGGTAAATAAAAACTTCATAATCATAGTAGCTGCTTTCTCATTGGCCTTTATACCCCATCGACTTCAGACGTAGTTTTTTTTTCTAAAACCAAAAAAAGTTTACTGCACATTTCAAACTTGCTCACAAATGTGGAAACAAAAATGTAAAAGTAAGAAACTGAAAAAAAGAAGAAGAAAACAAAAGATAGCCTTTGACTATTATCTTAAGAGGCATGTAGAGTTGTAGACGTAGCCTTTCCCTTCATTCTCTCTTTGGGGGAGTGTTGAGAGAATCCAAATCTCTAAATTCTCAATTTTCTTTTCTCTTCTGTATTTTGAAATAATACTATTTCTTTATTTTTGAATTTCAATCCTTATGTCATATGATATTCGACCTTTTTGTTGTGGTAAAATTCATATTCTACCAAGACGATTCTTTTGTCTTCTTCACTGGTTTTAATATAACGTATTTATCGTTAATAGATGCAACATCTCATCTTGCTCAGATTTGATGGGTTTTGATAGATGCAATTATTTATAGTATATATATATATATGATTAGTCTTATACTGGTAGACTTTAAATAGATTTTACGTTGCATTGAGAAGCACAATAGTATGGTGTGTTGACCACAACTAGCTGTGACACTTGTGTAGAGCCTAATGAGCTGTGACATGTGTAGAACCTAATACTATCGCCATGTCAAATTAGTTCATTGCCTAATGAGCTATGACATGTGTTGATCACAATTATCTTCTGAATGTTATGGTATGTGCCATGTGTGATTAATTAGCTATACAACTACCATATTTTATATTCCATTCCCATAATAACTATCGTTTCAGAAACTTTATTTATTTAGATTTTTACCCAACCACAGTTTCAGTTCAGCATTTTACTTTTGTTTCAAAATTGTTTAGTTTAAACTGCATGGTGAACAGTGATTAAAACATAACATAGAGTGTATTTGCCCAATTTGAAAACAAGTAGTATAACTTTGCTTTCAAAAAACTACAGGCTGATAATCAGATTCCACAAATGTGTATTTAGCTAGTATTCCATCAGACGTCTTCAATTTCGAATATCCAATATATGGTTAATTATTTCTACTTCTAGCGACAAAAAAACGATCAAAAAATAAATGATCGTTTTTAATTATAAGAACAATAACTATATGAAAAAACATCTCAGAATCAATTCAACTTCTTTCAAGAAAAAAAAATAATATGCAATTTTCTCATTTTTTAAAACAATTGATGAATGATGTAAAATTAAAAAGGGAGTTTGGTAAAGAGGAAATAAAACAAGGAATTGACTGCAAGAAAACACAAACCCAGTGGATTAATGATAGACATTGGATAGAAGAGATAGAAAGGACTAATGATAGTTATTTCTATACGTTTAGACTTTAAGAGCAGGATTAAAGAGGGTCTTTAGATGGGTTTCTTAAGGCGTGTGGTCTATGAACAGTATAAGAATCGGTTACAAAAACTATAAACTAAGAACCAGTTTTTAAGAGTTTCTTACACTATTTACGGATCCCACTGCCACGTGTCGACTCACGATTGGTTCACTTAAAAAAAACCTAAATTTTGGGTTAATTATGCTCTAAGAATATAGTAGGACAAAGCAAATTAGACAATAGACTGAAAGCCAAAACATCACGATACCTCTTGAAACAAAAATACAACTTTCAAATTTCTATATCACAATGTCCAGCTACGTGTTATGGATCCATGAGGGCCACTGGAATGATAAACGCAGTACAACACGCTCTTGTATTAGGTATCATGTAATTATATCACTAGTCCTTTTTATTATAGTAACAGATTTTAAGGATTAACTTACCTAACCTAAGCATTTAATAAAAGCCATTCTGTTGATGTATGTTTTTTTTTTTAACTGATTTCTCCATTTCAAAGGCTGCAATGAGCAGTAGCAATTGAATTATGATGGTATGAATAGACCTAACCCCACCTGTCCCTCTGTCAAATAAAACCTCTGGTGAAAAAAGTATTGTAAAGATGGAATTTTATAAGTAAAAAAAGGGTGAGAAATAGACAAAAGATAATAAATGGATTGCTTGGAATCGTGGCAATGTTGGTTGCACACTGCACATAGCACAGTGTTAACGTAATAGAGGTAATGTTGCATGTGGCCCCTTTCTTCCTAAAGCTCCTTTATTAACTCTTTTGTCTCTCAATTTTCAAATTGGATATTCCCATAAAATATGGGTAATGTTATCTGCTCAGTGTAAATTGTAGGAGTAAATATACTTTTGCCCTTTTTCAACACAGAACAGTAACTGTACTAGTAAAATATTAATAATTTTGAATGCATAAATCAGCTGTAGTTAGATATCATGAAACTTGGTCAATGTAATCACTTTTCTTATTTGAAAGTAACGTTATTCTTTTGTTTGTTTGTTTGTCAACCCCACGTAAAAACAAAATCTAAAGCCAACAAAATAGAGAAGGGTAAACCTTTTTTTTTTTGGTCAGAAGGCTAAACCATTATAAATTAAATAAAAGTAAAGACAGACTAGAGAAGACTGAATATAAAAAGAATTCATAAGATAAAAAGTTCAAAGTGAAAAAGAACGCAGAAGAGTAACAATAAAACAATATTGCAAAATAAAATAAGAAATGAAGAAGTGAACAAAAAAACATTATTCATTTATAGTAGAGTAATATGTTTTTTAGTTTGTTCATTACTCTATTTTTTTATTCTATTCCACATTAGTAAAATATGGAGTGAGTTTTGAAAAACTCTACCCAACTTTTTTTAAAGTTTTTTCACCTGCCCTACTGATTTTTTTTATTTAAAAATAATAAAAACTTAGACTCACAGTCTTTTACCTTCTCTCTCTAACCTAGACTCTCCCTCTCCTACAAGTAGACTTTAAGACAACATTGTCTCAGTCTTGTGTAGTGTAAAAGACCATCTCTCTATCTCTCTAGGTTACTATAAAGCATAGATCTAACATCATCAAAGTTCAAACTCATTCATCACTACAGCAATGGACTACGTAATCTCCTTCTCTTTCTTTTTCTTCTTTGGAGTATATCAAAACTTTTAACCTTTTTAATTTACACAGGAATACGGAGGAGAGTACTGCAGGAGGGGACACGTGCCGGCATTTGGGGGCTGGGACTGGAACGACGCCGTACCATTCACTCAGTGCTTCGAGACAGCAACCACTCATCATCAGCCTACTTATCTCCACTACCCTCCTTTCCCTCAAGACCGTGATCTTTACGACAACCACCACCTTGTCGCCCCCGCCGTCATCCTCCTCCCTCGACGCCGCCGGGTACTTACTTTCTTCCCTCCACAATTCAACACTCTTCCTCGACGCCGTAGCTTACATGTTTTTCAGGCTAAGGTGGGCCAAGAACCGAAGAGAACCAGCTCCAAGGAGCAACACAACTTCAAGACCGATGCGCGTGAGGCTCACGCGCCGATGAGCTGTCCGACGCCTATGGTGAAGCGGAGGACAACGAAGCCGAAGCCTGTGGATGAAGACTTGTACAAGGTGTCCCCTCGACTTCTCTCCCTCAAATCCGCTAAAGTACGTATATTTATTTTCACATTTTACTATTAACCTTACCTTAAACTCATCGAGTACTGTTAAAAATTACTTCCCCCGTTTCAACTTAGACATCAATTGTAAATTAAAATTTAAAATAAATATTCTTTTATATTTTTAATACAAAATTTATTAATTTTATATATTAATTTATTTTTATTGGTTAAAATATAATTAGTTTTATAAATAATGATATTTTTATTTTGAAAATATTAAAAATTTAATATTTTTTAAACTATGTGTAAAATTTAGAAAGACAAGACTGAAATGAAAAGGAGTCTGTAGGTTTTAATATGTTGGTAACTGAAATTGCAACAAGTGTTTTCTGTTAACACATTTTATTATTAGTGTGTTATCTTTAATTCAACGAGTGTTGTTAAAGATTATGTTTTATATGTGTTGATTAAATGAAATTGCAGAAAAGGGGAGGTGGGTTTGGGTGCATTTCAAGGTGTTTTTTGCCACAAGCGTGATCAGATTGTGAGTCAGACAGTATGTTTTTAAAAGACCGTATGCTTTTGATAGTATGTATGTATAAGAAGATGGAGTTCTAAAGGATAAGCTTATATGCTTCGGGAAAAACGAGCCATATTGTATTACGTAAAACATGTTGCAGTCCAAAAGATATATTTTTAAAATCAGACTTCTTGTTTGTTTGTGTTTTTTTTTTTAACTTTTTCATATTTTATTCGAAGTATGTCCAAGTTTGTACTGTTTTTGGTGAGAGATTTGGGATGTGAAAGGAGTTAAAAGGCTGAAGAAGTAGGGGAATGTTGAATAGGAACATAGCTTAGCTTCGTCATCTACAAAAAGTTTGACTTGTGGCAGAGCTACCTATTACCTTTTCTCTCTTTTTTTTGTTGTGATTTGAAAAAGAGTGAAGTATATCTGAAGAGTTAATGAAAACCAGATAATGGAATTAGATGATGGGGCCATGAAGGTTTATGAAATTTAGCATAATTTTTATGGTAGATTCTGAAGAAAATACTAAATTAGCTCATAGTTTTCAATTAATCGATGTAGCCAGCTAGTTTTATATTTGAAGTTATAATTTATATTTGCCTGAGAAATTAATTAACTAGCGGTTTAGTTTAAAAGATGCAAAATAATGAATTATAATACTTGGATATCAAACGGATGCCTATATATATGTGGTGATTGATGATCACCCCCCTCGCTCTTTTTTTTCACTGCTACACTTTTACTGTTTTACATAACAAATTAACAAAGGTTGAAAGCTCCTCTATTTCTTTTTTGCTTTCACTATGGTAGGCTAAATAATTGATGGTACATTTTTGGAAATGATGTGGATGAATCTATAGAAGATATGCCTTATAGTACCAAAATTTCATTCATTTCCTTGTAGAGAATAAGTTTCTTTTTCTAGCTAAAAATCATTCTTCTTTCCTTGGCCTTTTGGCATTTCATTTCTCAATAAATTTTATATACGCCTAACATAAAAGCAGCCCTATAATAGTTGTTTATTTAAATTACCCAAAATAAAATGAGTTTACATAATCAAATGTTCTATCTTGTTTCGTTTTGGTTTGGACAGCATAAACTAAGTGACTTTATGAAACGTTAAAGTATCACATAGATGTTGGGCGTGACTCGAGATGAATAATAACAGGCGTGGTTTAATGTTACAACTATTAAAACCCAGGTTACAAAAGAACAAACCTATTAATTCACTTTCCTAATGAAAATTTCTCGCCTTTTTATCATCTTTTTAGAAAAACAAAGGAAAAATACACGTTCAATCCGCGCTGGCCACCTCCGCGCTGGCCACCTCCCAGGTGGGATTTAATTTCCTACTCACCTGAACCCGGGTTGGAGGCCCTCAGGGGATTTAGTCGGTTGGTCTCGGCCGCCGGACACCCCTGATTAATCAAAAAAAAAAAAAAAAAAACGTTCAAATAAAGGGAAAGCTTAGAAAGAAAGAGACAAAGTGGTTTAACTATGGCAATCAAATGTTTGTTTGTTAAAGCTTAGAAATAGACCCACGCTTTAAAATTAGGAAGAGATTAAAAATGCAGCACTCTAAAGCCTAAAGCACGGTTAAACATGATGCCACTAGCTTGTTTAATGAGCATATACTTTTCTAACTCTAACATGTTTTAATACACTATATTTTACAGAATTTCTAACCTAATTGAGAAAAACAAAAATGAAATTCCCAAAACAGTAGTGTTCATTGTTTCTTATGTCTACAATACATGTAGTAGTAGTACAGAGAATCATGGATGATTCCACAGTTTGAAATTATATTCATAAGTTGTAGCACACATATCTAAGGTAATTAACAATTTGTATAATTTTATCCTTACAAACAATTTGTGATCAAACCAGAATGGTCATTTTACCTTATATTCTGATTTTGTGTCTCCTTGACTCTTATCTCCATTTTATTCTACTCCTGAATGCTTGTGCTATGCAACTCAAACAAAAATAATCACACCCTCTAGTCGCAGATGGTGAAACAACAAAAGAAAGTCCATCTAATTTCACAATCACCTCTTCAACAGCTGAAAATACTAAACAATTATCTCCACTTAGATTAAACCCTGTCTCTATTTTAAACAGATGCCTCATCTTTGGTTTCACACTACTCGCAAGAACTATTAACATATCATATCATACAAAAAAAAATACTTGGTGATGTAAAGAAGTCACCTTTTTCTCTCATTCTCCTATCTCTGTCATACTCAAACTTAACCCGGATTTGACTGACTTTCTCCCAGTTACCATCACCTTCTTGTGTTGTTCTATTAAACCCCTACCCCTGCTGTCAATATTTAACCACTAAACAAATTGGCATAACTTTACAAAAAAAACAAAAGTCAATTGGTTGAGAATATTTTTCTACATCTCCTATTCGGTTTAGTACAACAAAATTTGGTTTTATGGAAAACCATAGCCCATAGAAGGCCCAAAGTTATGGACTCATGGGCCTTGAGAGAGTTCATTGGAGTCTCTTTGAAACCCATCATCATCATCGACCACACTCCTCTGACCTCTCAAATCTTCATCCTTATTACAACAATTCATTATTTGTATTCATCTAGTATAATTTTACGTCGATTAATGTAAAACAATCACACATTTATCAGCAATATCGCTCAATGTCAAAGGCCCGGCAACACATTGATACTAATTTACTAATTTTATTTATATCATACTGATAAAACATAATTAATTGTTTAATTAAATATTTTACACAACTATATAAATCCCACTGAAACCTTTTGAGCATTTCCTTACCACTTACGCTCTTCTGCTTCTCTTCCCGCACACTCCAAAACTTCCTCTTGTCTGAAGAAATCTCTTACGTGAAAGTTTGACTATTACGATCCGTTATTGTTTACTACGTAACCTAACATCTTGATATCATTTAGATCTCTGCTTTATGATTCCTTCTTGTGAGAGTATGGACAACGAGCTGTTTATGAACACAGAGCTTCATCCACCGCCGGAGATGGCAATGCATTTCGAACAACCTTCTTCTTCATTACCTATGCTTAACTGGTCGTTAATGGATCCAAACCTCACTCAACAGAGCATCTTCGACTCTGCTTTGAGCTCACTAGTCTCCTCCCCTACGCCGTCGAACGCAAACTTCTCCGGCGGTGACGGTTTCATTATCAGAGAACTCATCGGAAAGCTTGGTAACATCGGGAACACCTCCGCAACTCCGATAATGAACAGAACGACGCCGTTTACAGAACTCTCAGGTGATCCGGGGTTTGCGGAGAGGGCAGCGAGATTCTCTTGCTTCGGTAGTAGCCGGAGTTTCAACGGAAGAACTAACTCAAATCTCCCGGTTAGCAACGGTAAGATCGTAAACTCCGGGAAGCTGACACGTGTCTCCAGCACACAAGCTCTTAACGCCATTGTTTCGCCGACGGTTCCCGCTGGAGAATTTTCCCGGAAGAGAAATCTGTGACTAAAGGAAAATCCAAGGCAAACCCACTTCCCACTGCTTCCCCATCACCAAGTCTCTCAAAGGTACTTGCCGGAAAATTTTCTTGATTTTCCCGCAAAGTTTCCATCTTTTTTTTTTTTCCAAAGAACCCATTTTTTCTTTAGCGTTTCTCGAATAACCCAATTCTCTGAAAAGTCGGCTTTTTACATAAAGTAAATAAATGTCATAACTTTTGAAAGTGTTCAAGAAAGTCTATAACTTTTTGAATATTTTTAAATTTCTCAGACGGCGGAAGAAATAGGAGGGAAAAGGAGAAGAAAAGACGAAGAAGAAGGGAACATAAAAGCACCTGAGCCTCCTAAAGATTACATTCATGTTCGTGCTCGACGAGGCCAAGCTACTGACAGTCACAGTCTCGCCGAAAGAGTAATTAATTTATTAATAATTAATCAACTTCTCTTTTACTTTGATCACTTGCTAGATTTTCAGTAATTAATGTTTAATTATGTTTTAATTGTATTTTAGACGAGATTAGAGTTTGATTAGTTCTTGAATGTGTATTTAGGTTCGGAGGGAGAAAATTGGTGAAAGGATGAAGCTGCTTCAAGATCTTGTTCCTGGCTGCAATAAGGTGATAACTTTTGTATAATTTTAGTTTAAGACTGTTGATTAGCATTATTAAGATAACTAATTTTGTTTATACTATGAAAGGTTACTGGAAAGGCATTGATGCTAGATGAAATTATAAACTATGTACAATCATTGCAAACACAAGTTGAGGTATTATTATTTGGTTTCATTTCATTTCATCTGAATCTAATTAATTGTGTCATTAATCACAGACAACTTTAGGTATTATTATTTGGTTTGCTTCATCATTAGTCACCGATTTTTAATTATTTACAGTTAATTATTTTTTCTAATGTAGTATCTTTGTTTTAATAATTGGCAGTTCTTGTCAATGAAGTTATCATCAGTGAACGACACCAGGCTGGATTGTAACGTGGACTGTCTTATGTCAAAAGATGTTGTAAGTCACCTTAAACTTAACATCAATTAACAACCATTAGTGATTGATTATTTGAAATGTTGGTCATTTCTAATCCTTTTTGCTTTGCTTGTCGTTATGTTAAAAAGATACTTTTTCAATCGGCTCATTAGCATTAATCCTAATTACTTTTAGTAAACTTTTTCAATTTCTTTTAGAAAGAACCTTTTCTATTTTTCTACTGGAAAATTGCAATCTCATCTTTAAATTTTTTTAATCAATTCAGATGATTCCATCAAGCAGCAACCGCTTGCATGAAGAGTCTTTAAGTCATCATAGTTACAATAATAATTCACAATTACACACCAATGTTTCTTCCAATAACATGATGCTCCAATCTCCTATGACCTCACTGGAAACCTCTACCTTAGCCAGCAGCTTCACCCACTTACCAACACTTAACCAATTCACTGACACAATTTCTCAGGTTTTTATATGATCCCTTCAAAGTTTCCTCATTGGTTCCATTTTTGTATAGTCAGATGATTCTGACATACATGTGTGTGTGTGTTTTCAGTATCAAATGCTCAGCCAAGAAGATTTACAAAGAATTGTAGGGATGGGAGTGGCACATAACCCCAACCATGAATCTCAAAACATGAAAATTGAGCTTTGATCAACCACCTTTTTGTCAAGGTCTCAAGGAAGGGAGTAAGAAAAAAGGATTGATGGGTGTACATAACCATGCCAATCTATATGATTTATTCATATACTCATCTCCATATATATACACACACATTTATGAAAGTAACGTATCTATGTCATTTTCCAATTCATCATTAGGGTTCCATTGTATCGTTGTCTTTGGATTCCTTTTGCTTTTATGATGTGATATCATTGTAGGTTCATAACCTCCACTATAATCCACTACTTAATTTACAGCAAATTAGGTTAACCAGAAAAATAATTTTATATTTTTATCTACTCGAGTAAGTGATAGGCGATACTATCCCTAACTTGGACCCTATGTACAACTACTCCACCTGATTATATTTTTCTTGGTAAACTGAAATCAAGTGTTAAATTTTTTTGGTCGAATGAAAAATGTTCTAGTTAGTGTGCAATCTTATCTAAATCATTTTACATGATACACTTTACAACATTAAACTTTCCGGCAAATATTATGAAACAAAAAGTAACCTTTGCATGATTAATCAAAATCGTAATGATGGACCATAATCTGATAAAAGTCAATCTCTAGATTTTGATTAATCAACCGCATACATCTTAAATTTTCAGAGAATGGTGTTTGATATTTTGAGTATCATACAATATTGCCTTGTAAGTTGATGTAGTTTCAACCAAATGTGGTTCGTTTATTAAATCACTCGCTATTGTAGCACAAAACAATCAAGTAAAATGAATTAAACGATTAATATAATAAAGACAATGATAATTATAATCGTTTCTGGATATTACTCTTAAGTGTGAAAGGGAACTAAAAAATTTAACAGTCACATGGCTGTAGTCTGTGGACTCTGATTCGTGGTTTTTGCTCATAATTGAAAGTTGTTAATAAAAATCTTTTTAAACCTTTCTGCTTGTACATATAAAAAACGGATTGGATTATTGAGCATATGAGTAAGTAGGGTGAATTAATTGTTTTAATTTACTAGTACTTTAATCTTTTGTTTGTGTGCTAACTAGTACTTTAATCTTTTCTATTCTTTTTGTCAAACTTTAATCTTTTCTATTTAGAAAGCAAAGAAAAAAAAGAAGAATAACATGCATTGAATGTGGTTGGTCTATATATTATATATACATTTTACTATTGAAGAGTAGTTGCATGTCACACGGAAATTTTAACTATATTAAAAATTGTTAAAGCATGTTTATCCGGGTTTCTTAGCGGGTTTCTTAAGCGTGAACAGTGTAAGGATCGGTTATAAAAGTTATGAATTAAAGATCGATCCTTAAGAGTTTCTTACATTGTGCGCGTACGTGGCGGCCCGCGATTGATTCTTTTTTTAATTTTTTTTTGTTTTTGTTTTTTTTTAAATCCTTAAGAAATCCGGGTGAGTTTCTTAGGGATAATCATGGTCTTAGTAGTAGTGACAATCTTCATGCATGTGACATGCTTTTTTTATCACTAAGATGTTACATAGTGGCTCATCACTTATTGTAACGTTGAACAAATTTTACTATAATCATGGCCCTTTCCTTTTGATAATACATTATAGGCAACTAATACATTTTCTTAAGATCTATTGGAAGATTTTCTATAGTTTTGGTGACCAAACAAATGTCTTGAAATAAAACGTCTCGTTGAAATGGTTGGTTAGACACACTACTTTTGATAGTCAGCCAATCACCATAAAACTAGGTCCAAACCACCATCAAACTATCACATACATATATTTTATTCACAAAATATATAAATATATAAGAGCTTCATTAGTCGTTTTTTTTTCTAATTTCAAAATGCACTAAGACAACAATACTTACTGGAACCATAGACTGTGCCATGGCACTCTTCCTTTATTGTTATCTTACAATGAATATCAAACCAGTGGACACGTTTCATTTGTATTGCTGAATTTATGTCTTTAGGTTCAAGGATCTATATATACATAGAGCTTCTGCGATAAATATAATAGACAAGTCTTGTGCAGTGTTTTGAACTGTAATGTCACTACAAAGTCTGTTTTATTATAAGAGGAAACTCATATAAAACAGTCGCACACACGAATGTTGTTTACAAATGGTGTAAACAGAAAACTCTAATTACTCATATAAAACAGTCGCACACACCTATACTGATAGCTTGTGCTTCCTTCAGTACAAACAAGAATAATTATCAGTTCAACAAAGGTCTTTACATGTGTTTTACACATCCACTATTCTCTTAAAACTACTTTAATAGGGATGTTAAAATGGTAAATCCACCCCTATTAAAGACCACCCACCCCCATTTAAGATTCATCCCATTTAGAACCTATATTCGTTTAGACCAATTTGAAAATAGATCTAGGATGAATATATCTCCAACCCAACTTCATTTATTACTTCAAAATGAAGTAAAAGAGAGTATAGAGTGAAAAATGTTTCAGTTCCACTCTATTTCTCACTCTATAATGGATTTTATTCCATAAATTGAGTAATCTATTTTTTGTTTGTTAATTAATCAAGGAGTTAGAAATGGAGTAGGGTTGGAGCATTTTTACTCTATATTTTATTTTATTTTATTTTGGAGAAAAAATTGGAGTTTTACATTGGAGATACTTTGAGTACTCATTTAGACCCGCAAATATTACATTAACCCATTTAAATATGTGTAGACCCATTTAAAGTGATATATGAATTTATGTTTTTTATTTTATTTTTTAGTATAAGACTATTTGGAATAAAAATTTATTTTAGTAATTATAAAATATTTAAAGACTAAATATGGAAAAGAAGGTTTAAGTTATTTAAATTGTAAAACTGAATTTTTCCGCCAGAACCGCAAATCTCACTTTCCCGCCAAAACTGCAAGATCAGATTTCCTCGTCAAAATTGTTAAATCAATTTTTCTCGCTAAAATCGCAAATCATGTTTTCTCGCTAAAACTGCAAAATCATTTTTTTTTGCCAAAATCGCAAAAATGATTTTTTTGCTAAAACCAAAAAATCGGATTTTTCCCGCTAAAATCAAGTTTCCTACCAAACCTGTAAATCATATTTTCTTGCCAAAATAACAAAATCAGAATTTTTGCCAAAACCGCATAAACATTTTTTCCGCCAAAATTGCAAAACCGGATTTTTCATCAAAACTGCAAAAATCGAACTTAGGACAAAACATTTTTTCCACCAAAACTTTCCAAAATCTTTTTTTTTGTCAAAACCGCAAATCGCGCTTTCCCGCTAAAATCAGATTTTGCTACAAAAAACCGCAAAAGTGAAATTTTCCGCCAAAATAACAAAATCTAATTTTCATAACAAAATCTAATTTTCTTGCCAAAATTGCAAAATCAAGTTTTTCACCGAAACCACATATTACTTTTTTCACCAAAATCGCAAAATCGGATTTTCCACTAAAACAACAAAATTAGATTTTTCCCCTAAAACCGCAAAATCGTGTTTTTCCACTAAAATTGTAATATTAAGTTTTTACGACAAAACCACAAAATCGTAGCCGAAACAAAAATTGTGTGTTTTCTCTGAAACCAGAAAATCGATTTTTCTTACAAAAATTGTAAAATCACGTTTTGCCGCTTAACTCGACAAAATCACTTTTTTTTTGAAAAAGAGGTTTCATTAAGAAGCAAAAGACCATTATACCTCTTTCTTTATATATATATATATATATATATAGATAAATAATAATAATTTTTATAGTTTCGAATTATATGTTTTCAAATTCGAACTTTTTTTATAAAAAGGATTCTCAAATTTTTTTTCTTCAAAGTTTCATTTTGATATTCGAAATTTTTAAAATTTTAAATCGGACTCCTTAACTCTAAACCTTTAAATCTAGATTAGTTAACCCTAAAAGTATAAATGTATATTTACCCTTTAATGAAACATCATTTGGTCATTTTCTTCCTTGTGTGCTTTTTTTGGTGAGAAAACTAAAATGAGCTACCCAAAGAAAATTTTCATATATACTTATATACATATATGTCTATACATATTTCTTTAATTTTTAATTTAATATGTTTAAAATTTCTGTAATCTATTTTTCTTGTTAAATAGGCAATAACTGTAATTATCTTTGTATTTATAATTTATTTATTTTAAATAATGTTCACTACATTTATATTATAACGGTTACCAGTTAATTATAAATCTTTAGAAAATAGATATTACAACTTATTTTCTTCCTTTTTAAAAATATATTAATAAACCAAAGGGGATTCAATGTCAACATACAAAGCACACAAAATGTTCTAACTTAGGTATTACATCATTTGAGGGCACTTTGTCTCCAGAAGATACCTCACCAGATGCTCCAGCCAACCCCAAGGAAAGCTCCAAATTTGGAGACACCGGTTCGGAATTCACTGCAGTTTGGATGGAAAGAGAGTTGAAATGCTATTGAGATGTTAGAACTGTCATCTGCATCATAACAAATCAACTGAACATGATTTTATTTTCCTTGTTGAATCTGACAAAAGAGATATAGCTTTTGAAGTTTTCAGTTCAATATTTGATAAAGCTAAACCCGCATCTTCTTCTTGCTTCTGTTGCTCTCTTCATCACTTTCTTCGTAGTCTGTTTTTGAGATATTCATGACTCGTGCACCGCATCCTTTTATCTCTTCAAGGGTAGAGTTTTGTTTGTGGCTGCCAAAGCTGATGCCGCAGGAACACCCTTCATAATATCCATCATAATGACTTTTAAAAAACTCAAGTAGTAGAACGTTATTGTCCAGTTCAGATGGCGAGTTATCCACTTGTAAATGTAAGATGAACAAAACCAGATGGTCCATCTGGTACGTGCATGCGTCCACTATAACATCACAAGGAATCTCTTCTTTTTGGCCTCGAAAGGACTGACGAACTGTTAATCTGGCAGGGTAGTGACTTGAAGAAGGTCCAACCACAATGCAAGTTCTAAGTAATATAGATTCTTGAGAAAGAGAACTCTCAGACAAAAGGATACTTAGTGAACTTCCACTAGCTCGATGTGTGAAATACATAGGCACTTCTCCACCTGGTATAACGGCCATATTTGGGTAAGATTGCATTATGATTTCCTTTGCATCTCCATCCAAATTGAAGTAGTTATAGAACTTGAAAGGAGCCACTCGCGGAAATCTGAAAGAAATATCAAAGATATCATTCTGTGGCCCTGGTAAGTGATCACACATTGTTGTGATTCCTCCACAGTCCGAAAAGTCTGCCTTTTCACATTCCAATTTAAAAATCTCCGCGGAAATGTTCTTTAAGTTCTTGCACCGACGCATCTTTAGTTTCCTGAGACGAGACATGTTCTTAATCCAGGAAGGAACTTCTTCAATGGCAGTGTCATCTAGATAGAGAAGTACAATGCTGGTTGAAATCTGAGGAAAATTTCTTAATTTTGAGCATCCACTGAGATAGAGTTCTTTAAGAGTAACCAAGTTGATGTCGACTGGTAGAGCCTCCAGCATTGTGCATCCTTCCATGTTCAATCGCTTGAGTTGGTAGAGATTCCTTATTGAAGAAGGAAGCATCACCAAGCTTTTACAATTTTTGAGCTCCAAATACCTAAGGGAGATGGCCATTGAAAGATCTGGAATTTCGACCAGGCTTTCACATCCTGACAAATGCATCGCCCAGAGTTTTTCCACTGACTGAAAAATAAACATATTAGAGCATTCGTAATGGGAGTCTCTTGACGAGACTCATACAAAATGTAAGGAGTTTGATGGGCACAAAGATATCAATATGACATTAACAATATATAGCGATTAAATTACCTTGACACCTCCCCATAACTTCTTAAGCTTGACACTACTCATTACAAGGTACTCCATATCTTCTGGGTTAAAATTAGGTGGCATACAACTTAATGGAACATCATTCCAATAGAGTTCTTTAAAGTGAGGGATATTCTCAATCCAAGAACTATCTTCTTCTCCTTCTAATGCAGTTTCTTCTAGGTAAAGCGATGTAATGTTCCTTGATATACAAGGAAACTTTCTCAATTTTGAGCATCCGTTAAGATTGAGGACTTCAAGAGATTCCAAGTCTACATCAGCTGGCAGAAAGTTAAGGTTTGAGCATTTCGACATGTCCAATTCAGACAGTTTACTGAGATTCCCAATTGAGGAAGGGAGTGCCACCAAAGATGTGCATCCCGAAAGCCTCAATCCATACAGTTTACAGAGATTCCCAATTGAGGAATGAAGTGTCACCAAAGATGAGCATCCCCAAAGCTTCAATTCCTTGACATTTATGGCTTTTGAAAGATCTGGAATCTCTTTCAAATCTGCAGAATAACTCATGTCCATCTCCTTCAGACTTCCGAGAAACTGACATAAAAAGGGGGGAAATCAGTACAAAATATATTTTTAATTGAAAAATGCATCTAGATGCAAATGTACAAATATTGTTTGCGGTACACTATTACATTTGCATTTTGATGCAAAATCAAGAACATCTAAACATTTAGATATATGAGATATAAGAAAATGTATAGGTTGGATGCAAAAGAAGAATATCAAAATCCAAATACTTAATAATCTTTAGTACAAATATAAAACTAATTAGTTTTCTATTAATAATTGTTATTATTATATATAAAATTTTAAACTAAAAAAAATTATGTTTTTTGTCAAAACTGTAAACCATATTTTCGGTCAAAACCATAAATTCGTTTTTGTCAAAACATAAATTATGTTTATCTGCCAAAACTATAACATACAATTTTCCGTCAAAACCGCAAAATCATATTTTTCGGCAAACTAATGATCTTTTTTAAAAGTAATACCTGAGTTCCTTCCCACAACTTCTCAAGCTTACTATACTCCATTCTGAGTTCAACCAGATTTTCCACTCTAAAGCGCGAAGGCATACACTTGGATGGATATTCATCCCAACGTAGAAATCTGAGTTTGCTTGGAAAATGATTCAGGCCTCCATCAGGTAAATACAATATGCCTTTTTCAGTCTCCCTTGACCACCAGGGTTTGTAAAAGTTTAGAAGTTTCAGACTACGCATTCCTTTAAATGCTTTTTTATCTATAGACAATGGCTTGTTAATTTCTGACATGGTCAAATCCATGGCTAGAGTATTCTTTATGCCCTGGAAAAAAAAAAAAGAAAACAAAAAATCCTCATCGTATCTTAACAATCCTTATATTGATCAGACACCAATTAACAATCACAATACAGAGCCAGTCTAGCATGAAAACCATATGTAAGAAAAAACTCACAGTATTATCGGTAAGTACATCACATATATCCTCAGCTTCCGTCAAGAACCTACGATTGTTGATGCTCTCTGCACCATTGATTTCTTTACCCAACTTCTGTAACAAACTGTGCATTTGAACAATCCCTGTTGATTCCGTACGTATTAGAGACTTGTCATTTAGTATTTTGAGCCCGATTCCAGCAATATCTCCGAGCAAGTCTTTAAAGAAATTGACGTTACGACCATCGGATAAGCATGCAATGCAAAGGAACAACTCTTTCTCTTCGACATCTAACCTATCATAGCAGACTTTTAGTGTATTCCTAATTTTCCCATTCAAACTATTCAGGAGCCTAGGCAGCATCTCCACCCACTCCTCCTTGTTCATCCCTTTCAAAGACGAACCCAAGACACTTAAACCTAAAGGGAGATTACTTGAATGCAATGCAACTTCCTCCGCGAGTTCTTTGAAACCATAAGGTGGAGAGTTTTTCCCAAACGCAGATCGACTAAACATCTGCATAGCCAGATCGTTCGGTGGGAGCTCCACCTCATAGATAAGCTCAATCTCTTGAGACTTTAAAAGTTTCCTATCTTGAGTTATCACGACGATTCTGCTCCCGGATCCAACCAAACTTGTTTGATCCATCAAGGTGTTTAGCACTTGAACATCATCCACATCATCAACGATGATAAGAACTTTCTTACCCATTAGCCTTTGTTTAGCCTCACCTGGATGACTTACCTTTACGTCCTTTCGACACGAAATTTCCGACAGAAGCCGTTCATTCAAACACAACTTCATGCTATATTCATCCCACTGTTTTGTACTCTTGTAAGAGACAAAAGCATGGTGGTGGAATCGGCTAGAGAGTTGACTAAAAAGAGCTCTTCCTATGGTACTCTTACCTATCCCTGAAGGCCCCCAAATACCTACCATTCTAACCTCCTCAGACTCCAAACACAAAATCGATTTCAACCTCTCACAGTGAGATTCAATCCCCACAAATTCACTAAAATCATTTGATGGTATCATAAGTTTATTGAACACATCCTTAGCTATATGTCCAACCATTTTCGCTTCGCCTTCACCAATCCTAAAAATGAATGGTATAATAATAATAATAATAATAATAATATCACTAACAGACACTTGACAAATCTATTCAAATCAAATTGATAAAGAAACAAAGAAACGTTACCAATTCTTAGAATCCTCTCCGGCCAAGTTTGCTACATCCGTTAGTGCACGAATCCACCTTTCTTTAACATCTTCTGTTTTGTCCTTGCAGGTTTCTTTAAGCCTCTCGCCGAACTCTCCACTCTGCTTTCTAACCTCAGAAGGATCAACATGGTAAAAGATCGGTATCACCATCTGATCCAGATCCTTAAAGCACTTGTGGATCTCCACCAGTTCGTTCAAACACCATGTTGATGAAGCATAGTTCTTAGAGAAGATGACGATGGCGATTCTCGACTCTTTTATCGCCAGTAAAAGCTCAGGTCCGATAGGGCGGCTTCTGTCGATGCCATGGTCGATGAATGTAGTGATCAAGTTGCGTTCAAGCTCCATGAGAAGATGGCTGAGGAATGTGTTTCGGACATCTTCTCCACGGAAGCTCGGGAAAACATTGTATCTCCAGTTGCGAGAAGTAGTAGTAGAAGAAGAAGAAGCCATGGAAAAAAAAGGATAGAGAAGAGTTGTTGTAATAATTGTAGACATACATAAGAGTAAGGAAGCGAAGACCAAAGACTTGTAGGAAACTTAGCTGTTTTCCATTTTCCATTCAAACCACACAACAAATTTATCCGTAATTTGAAAAGCAATAATGGTCGCATCCAACTTTAAACTAAAAGAAAAGACAAAACTCATGGGGCCATAGCCATAAATTGGGGTCCTGAATACTGAATAGCATCTTCAGCCTTAGCATTTTATTTGGAGTGTTTAATTTTTTTATTTAAAAAAATAAAAACTAAAACGAATCAATCACGGACCGCCACATGTCAGTTAGGTCCGCGAACAGTACGAGAAATGGTGCTTATTTAAGCATTTTAAAAAATGGTAATTAGGAGACGTTTAGAGTTTTGGTAAGCCCCACACGCTAAACACCCTTCAAAAACCCTTCTAATCACCCTCCTTAATGGTGTTCTAATCACTGGAAAATCAGATATACAGATTATAGGCACAACAATAGTATATCAAAACAAACACTCTAGGAAGTCTATCATGAAGACTAACCCATCAACACTTAGATTTTCCTTCCCTCTGCAACTAAACCGTATGGCCCCTGACATGATTGTAAACAAATTAGATAAACAGTTGAAAAATGGATAATAGCTTATATTTTCTTCATTCTCATAAATCATTCAATTATTTAACACACCTGAACATTTTAGTTGCAAGATGGATAGTAGCTGATAAACAAGAGTGTGTTCGTTTGATTTATATAAACATAAAATAAGTAATAATATATAACTATAATTTGTATATAAAATGTTTATTCCGTGAAACTCGTTCTAACCTAGTAACTTATAAAGAATAAGAAAAACTAAAGCATCCAAAGACAAGAAAGAAAAAAACAAAACGCCCATAGAACTTCGTTTCAACTATAGTCTATAGAACTCTGAAGCTAAAAGGTTTGAGAATGGAGAACGAATTAAAGCTCATCATCTCCAGATGTGTCGTCTTCATCTTCTTCTTCTCCCTCTTCTTGTTTACCAGCTGGTTTTCCATTCACAGCAATAAGCTCTGTGTCAAATATCAGTGTTGCTCCACCTGAAGTTTGCAACATTGTTTTTTTAGTCATAAAAAAGACTCACAAACATGACAACATTTACACATTTGAAAAAGCTTGTCTATAGACTATAGATGAGAAAGGTGTTTATATTAGACCGGGGATAGTAGGGGGAGATCCTTGTTCTCCATAACCAAGTTTAGCAGGTATCTTTAACTTCCTCTTCTCACCTACACACGCACCTAGCAATCCTTGATCCCAACCTGCAACAATTATTACAAACCCGAGGAACTCTTAAGAGAATGCAACCAAGAGAAGAGAGAGAGAGAGATTCAAAAGTCAAAAGCAAACCAAGCTACCACCAACCTTTGATAACCTGACCACTTCCTAATTCAAACTCAAACGGATCACCCCTTTCAAAGCTCGAATCGAACACAGTTCCATCAGTTAGCTTCCCCTGCCACATAAAACATTAAGTTAAACAACATACAACAGCAACAGAACAAGCATTATATCGTAAGATCTGGTCAAGCTTACCCTGTAGTGCACCTTGATCCTATCACCTTTGTGAGCCTTAATTTCACAAGTTTTTGGCTTAAACTGCGAGAAATAAACAAGTGAAGGTGGTAAGAAATCAAGGATCAAAATCTACTTAGCATTTCCAAAACAAAGATTACAAATTTATAATCAAGAAGCCATAAAGGCTTCACATTCATAGATGAGAAAGCTGTTAATCTACAACATTACTATTACAGCAAAAAAAAAAAAGAATCGAGCTTTACCTTAACCCCGATCTGCAATTCAGACACATCTCTTGTCTTCTTAGCGAAACCTATAGATGACAAAAACACGAAAAAAAAAAAACAGATCCAAATACAAATTATTATATTGACAATAAGAGATGATGCTGTAGCAATTCGTATAATGACTAAATGAGGATCAAAACAGGTGCGAGTAAGAACCTTGGAGGGAAAAGAGAGAGAAGAAGATCAAGACAAGGGAGTAGTAACGGAGGACACACATCTTCACCGCTTCTCAGTTTTTGTCTTCTTTTTTTTCCTTCAGTGTCTTAGCTCAGAGAAGGTTGATTAGAAGCAATCTCACTGGGCCATAAACTAATAGGCCTATGTATAATGGGCCTATGTATAATGGGCCTATGTATAATGGGCTTATTTAGTTTCGTTATCGCTAAATCCATCTTGTCTAGAAAGTGAGTGAGAGAGGAAGTGAGAGACTCAACACCTTTTTTTTTTCTTTTTTTCCACACTACTTTTTTGTCTTCTCTTACAAGACATTGGGTTATGTTACACCCTTTTGTCTGATCCTAATAGGTTTAAACCCTGGAGCAAGCCAAGAAAACCTTGTAAGCCACCATTGCTCTTATTCATAACCACTACTATACGAGCTTTAAGATGTAATTTATGTATATCACAATCAGAAGAACATAGCAAATATATTTCAAAGCCAAACATGCTTAGGCATGAGAAAATCATAACACAAAACAATGGTAGAAAAAGGAAACAAGTCAGAACCATAAGAAGACAACAAACATGGAAATACTGACTTATCTTTGATCCCCAATTCTAAAGATCTTATCTAATCCTGTGAGAAACAATATGCATCTCTTCTAATCTGTTTTCTGAATACTCTCTAGGAACTTAGTTCTTGCAGAAAGGTCACTCGAAAACCGACCTAAGACCGCAACTGTAGCTGTGCTACTTCCAAACTTCTCAATCCCCCTAGAGATCATACAAGTATGCTCAGCTTCTGCCACCACAATTATATCACCACTAACCTGTGGTGACAATGTCTCAGCTATTTGCCTAGTCATCCTCTCTTGCACTTGGAGCTTAAACCCATAAAACTGTACAACAGACTCTACTAGAGACCTCTCAAGAGGTTTGGCCCCATCACCACAGAAGTAGCCAACATGCACAACTCCATAGAAAGGAAGCAAATGATGCTCACACATTGACCAAAACTGGATATTCATCTCACAACACAATCTTCTCTCCTTGAGTTTGCAGTCAAATCTGTTCAGTTTCATCTCAAAGCTAACGTTTTGGAACTTCATCATCCATTTTAAGAACCGGGTTGGTGTGGAAACTAGCTCTTTCCTTGAAGGATCTTCTCCTAAAGCTTTCAGAATAGAGACTACAGCAGAAACCATCTCTAAGTCTGCATCTGATGAGTTTTCAATAACAAACGGGCACCACTCTTCCACCACAGAGACGTTCCTACTTAGTTTCACGCCTTTGAACTTCAAAAGACTCAGAAACTCACACCAAAGATCAGAACTTTCATCCTCAAAACTCCCTGAACCGGATTTAACCGTTAACTCCACAAAACCATGGTGGGGATGCGAGCATTGGAGAACAACAGCGACTCCAGATGGTTTGACCCAATGCTGCAGAGCCGAACATATCTCCTCAGCTAAACGTTGAGGCTCCTGGAGCCGCTTAGCAAAAACGTCAGTGACTCTAGAGAACTTGCTTAGTCCAAGAACACGTTGGCCAGAAGGGACGTAACCTATATGACATTTCACTTGAAAAGGAAGCAAACAAGATTCACAGTAAGAGTAATGGTCAAGATCTCGGACAACAACAAGACCTCCCACACCTCCTGCTTGCCCATCATCTAGTCCTGTCTCTGGAAACAGAGCACTCTGTACAAAGTCCTTTACTTTTTGCTTATAACCTGAGATAAAAACATCATTAGAACATAAGAAAAGTAAAACCCACAAAACAAAAACTAAACTTTAAGACAAAAGTAAAACCCACAAAACAAAAACTAAACTTTCAGACAAAAGTAAAACCCACAAAACAAAAACTAAACTTTAAGACAAATCAGATCCAAGACCTCTGGTTCCTTGTCGAAGAGCCTTGGCGACACGAAAGGTAGTCTTTTTAATGCCTTCACGATTGAGATCTTCACCAAGACCTTTTAAGATAACTTTTACAGCTTCTTGGATCGCTATGGTCTCTGGTTGCAACTCGAAAGCAAGTGGAAAGCAACCGTTTTTCACCCCATTCTCCATCTCAACATTGTCATGCTCTTCATCTAATAAGTTCATTGGCAACTTATAACACAACAGAACTCAGATCTCTGAACAGAACACCCGAATCTAAGCTCTTCAGATTCAGTTTATGTAAAAAAGGAAACGACTTTAGAATGTGTAGACACTGGTTCTTACTAGGCAAACCCAACTAAGACTCTAATTACAAAAGAATCTCTCCTCTCCAAAACTCTCTGTTTTTTTTGGATAATATGCGGAAGGTGTAAAAGAGAGAGAGGGAAGGAGAGTGGGGTCAAGGTTGATCCGTTCAGGAATGTGTGGATTCGTTAAAACTCTTTTGATGGATCTGTGAGGTTTAGCCTATCACTATCAGCAAAAAGAATGTTTCCTTTTTTGAACGTAAAGGCGGCGAAGACCTTTCTTTTTCCTTCTTTTTTTTTATTATCCAACCCTAGTTCGGACACTACCTTTCTCAACGTTGGATTCATACAAGATAGTTATGAAAAGATTTTTCTTAAAACGTTTTAAAGATCATGAATAAGATTCTGGCTATGGTAGAAGGTCTTGGTTTAGCTCAAAACCGAAAAGATTGCAGGTTCAGTTACTGTTAAAGAGTAAAACATTAAGTTTCAGTTATGCCTGTTATGGAAGTGAAAGACTCTAGATGACGTGGAGGCTTGCTATCTGTTCATTATATAGATCTTGTAACCACGTTTGAGATATATATTGAATTTGTCTAATCGTAGTTTAGCTTGCTGAAAAGGAAAGGTTTTAATGTTGAGATCGTGAAAGCCGATGTCCAATTCTCTATTATCCGATTAGAACGATATTGTTCAATTTTAAATTTAAGAGATAATCTACATGAATTTATTTTTAGGTTTCTTTCTCAAATGTTTCATATTAATTATTAAATATTATTTGGTATATCACATTCACTCATCTTTTCAAACTAATGACCACATTTATCTTGTGTCTTACAACTGAATTTTCAAGATTTTCTGACTTGATATCTGTCATATATCTTCCATTTATATTTCGAAGTGTACCATTTATATCTTGAAATGTATTTTGGACTTCTTACAAATTTCTCATCATACCGCTCTGATACCTTGAGATTATGAAAGTTTGTGTCCAACTCTATTAGTATTAATATGGCAAGTCCGCATAAATTTACTTTTGTATTCTTTTTTAAAAGATCTCGATATAATTAAACATAGACATCTTTTTATATATTAGACACTATTTTTCTAAATTTTCAATGTGAAATTTTATCTGATATCTTAGATTTTAAATAAACATTCAACAAGAAAATGTGATCATTAACAAGTGAATATTATGGGGAATCAAAGAGATGACAAAGAAGATTGAAAAACGTAGCTATTTTGGACTAAACAAAGTGTGATCCCTTTTAATTCCAATTGATTTCAAACTAGTGTCTGAGAAAGCTTCCTGTTTCAATTTGGCTGAATGAAAAATCTGAAGTTTTAGATAAAAAGTTACATACTATAACTCTTCAAAAGAAACCATCCCCAAAACTTTATTCATTACATAACATACTAGTACGTACTTCCAAAATACCACACACACATTTCTCTTAAAAATCCAACGGGTCATGGAATGAAGGAGGAGCAATCTTTTCCAGGCAATTACTCCTTCTAAAGAGATCTTCTCTAGTAGTTCTTATGATGGGGACTTTGAACTGTGCACATCTTTTGCAGTTTTTAAATGGTAAAAAATGTTCTGTTGTGAAATAGCTTTGCCGCCAAGACTGTATCAGTGTGCCTCTTTAGCCTTTAGGAGCAATCTTTTTTCATGTACGTTTGATGGTCCCAGTTTGCCACTTCTCAACGTTGTGGTACCTGGATGACCAGGGTCATAGAATGAAAACTGTCCCTGATCTCATCTCCAAGAGCACTGAACAGTGTAGAGAAGAAGCGTTTAAACCACTGGGGGATAAGAGACTGGAACTCTCTTCTGGATAGCTCTCCCTGGAGGCCCTGCCATCTTGGACCACGTTGAGATAAAGCTAGGACTATAGGCAGAGAAGATGAAGGCGACTCGTCACATGTTGAGCTGAGTATGGAAACATGTCCAGCGCTTGTGACCTCTTCATACTTGACGAGATGAGGAGGAAGGCAGCAGAGGATGGTGCAGAGACAACAGGAGAAGGATTCAAGTGGGGTGTCTTGTTTGGTTTTGGACCAGGTCTCACTGTAGAGACAGTAGTCTTGCACAGTGTGCCTCTCTGAGCAAAGCTTGCTCTCTTATCTTCACCCTCTTCCCTTAGCCACCATGCCTTTCCTCACTTGGATATTGGTGCATCTCACTATCAAGCACCAAAGCAAAGTTTGGAAACCATCTCTCTTGATACTGAGATGAATGATTGTAAACAAGTAGTACTCTCTGCAAATTTGGCACCACTTATATTGTGCATAGTCAAAACATGCTTGAACCAAGACTAGCAAAACCAATGTACAACACCACACGGAAAGCTCTCATGTCAGAAACTTCTGGCAAAACATATATTTCTCAGAGGAACAAAAACATAGAGATAAGATTCTCTTCAAAACTCTTTATTGGTTTGAAGCAAGTTTGTTGAAGGCGGCGTGAACTCTCTCTTCCGTGAACATTCTGTGGTTTTCATAGAAATCTAGTATCTCCATTGCGATATTCTTCACCTGAAAATATTCAAGAACATACCGATGAATGCTTTAAACAAGATGTGCAGTTGAAAGCACTCCAGTTTCTAGCTAACAACAACAGCTTACTATGTTCATGTCCACAGAAAGCTCTTCAAACCATGTTTTTATGTCTTTCTCTTTGTACACAGAGGCAATGTAAATGCAAGCGAGCGTGATGAGATAAGGCGGATGTGTAAGGATTAGGTCCATTCTGTAAGTGTCGTTGACAAGACCCCTATAGTTTTCCACACAAAACTTTAGCATCAAGAGACCATTTTACTTACAAAACCTGTTTTCAACTACTGTTCAATTAAAGATTCGTCAGATGCTAGTAACTGTTCTAAGTAGAAATACAATTCACTTTCTGATTACAACACTTCATTCCAAAGCTTACCAAGTTAAATGGGTCATGCTTGTGTCATTGAGTCCAGAATCTTGCAAGAACCTGTAAAGCAAGTAAAAAGAATCAAAAGGAATGCATATCACATATTAAGTAAAAGATTTTGAATATGGTTGCAATGGAAGATCACAACCAAAGATATGCAAAAGACTCACTCAGGCAGAGACCGGTATGGATGGAATACAACAAGATAGAAGTTCAATGCTTCCAAGATCTTCATCTCCATTTCCAGAATATCTTTAATATCATACCTGAACTTTTCATCAGCATCTGCCAAGTGAGAAACATTCAATATCAACAGAAGTTAAGTAAAAGCTTGAGCAAATCAAGAAAGTTTGAAGCAAACAAAAAAAGGGATTACACAGTTTTTTGATGTAGAAGACAAGAATCTTGGCATGCACCACACTCTCCTCTGCTTTGCAAGCCAGATACAAGCAGGTGGGAGCAACAAGCCGAGGCTCATACTCTGTCAAACTCTTTCTGTCAACAACAACAACAGTACACATAATAAATCAACTACCAAGCCTCGTTCTACACAAGATCATCAGAAGCTAGAGTAGCCAAACCTTGTGTAAACACGGCGCATATAGGTTACAGCAGTTGCAACAACTCTGAATCATAAGTACCAAATCAGTCAGCATTGTTCAAAGATTGGTTTACATATTTGAGATAACATTGAAAGACTTCACCTTTGCCTAATCTTAATGTGTTGTGCCAGTTTTGATATATCTGAAACAAAACAAGAATGTGAAATTGATAATCCATTAGACTATTGTGTGACATTTATTAGAACAAGATTCAAGAGACATAGATGGATAAGATCAAAACCAAAGTAGATAAACTAAAACATACAATTAGACATATGAAGCTTAATGAGTCTGAAATCTTCAACAGAGATGCCTCTCTGGGCATCAAGAGGATGAACAACATTAATCTCTTCTGGGTCCTTAAGCTCTTTGCTGTCCGAACAAACCCAGAAACAGGGATGTAAGGAAACAAGGATTACAGAAACTGAATTAAAAGATCTGTTAATATTTGATTGAAAGTTTGAAACTTTACTAGTGCGTTGATGTCCAGAAATTGGAAGCCATTGGTTTTTTTTTTTTCCTCTCTTCCCTTTGATCCCTCAAAGAGCAGATAGCTTCAACAAAAAGCGTTTCCTTTTCCTTTATTTTTATTTTTAATTTTGTGGTGGAAAATGAGCATAAGAATCCTCTTTATATGTCATGTAAAGTAGGTAGAGAAAGGCCTCTAAATAATTGGAAAACAAAGCCTATACATTGGGCTTGAATAAGATGGGAGATTGATTATGATATCACTTTAAGATTTATATGTTTGGTAATTGGTAATATTAACAACAATGTTACATATCTGCCACAAAAGAAAGATGGTGGCAATAGAAAACTCTCTATCTTTTTGTTTGTGTGTGAGAGCAATAGAGCATTAGATTAAACTTGGAGCTGGAGAAGATTCATGGCTGCTACTACGGCTTCAAAGCCAGTTTGCTGAACGCAGAATTGACTTTTTCATCTGTGATTGATCTGTAGTTTTCGTAGAATTCCAGAATCTCCATGGCAATATTCTTCACCTGCAAGGTTGAGCATTAATCCAGTAAGGTTTCAATGATAATGGTAACTGAACCACATAAACCAACAGCTTTTAGGTGGACATTCACTTGAATAAATGCAAAAAAAATTGGAAGTATGACTGACCAAGTTCATGTCCTCATGAAGATCTTCAAACCATGCAGTGATGTCTTTCTCTCTGTGGACACTTGCTATGTATATGCACGCTAGAGCTATGCGATAAGGAGGGTGTACAAGAATAAGGTCCATCTTATATGTATCGTTTACAATTCCCCTGAAACACGAACAAGAATCTCAGGTTTTAGATGACATTTACACAGGTCAGAGATCTTAATTAGATCCTAGTGTTGGACCTATGAAATGAATCATAAGCAAAACTTCTCAGACAATAAGACTTTACCATGTAATCTGGTTCATATTTACATCGTTTACTGCAGCATCTTGCAAGAACCTGAGAAACCAAAAGGATGAGTTTTTGAAATGTCTACAATGAGTTCAATTCCAGAGGGAAATGTATTGGTGTAGATACCATCAAGGTCGGTCCAAAAATTTCACTGGATATGATGACAGAAAATAAGAGAAAACATATTCATATTACATTTGCTTCTGAAAGGCAGGTAAAGAGAGGTAAAGACATACTCAGATAAAGACCGGTAAGGGTGAAACACAACGAGATAATAGTTGAGTGCTTCTAAGACCTTCATCTCCATTCCTAATATATCTTTTAGTTCATATTTATACTCATCAGGATCTGCAAAGATATAGGAGTCGTTGCTGTTATAAACTTCTACAACAGAGTGAAAAGAGTCCAAAACATCAGAACACAGTAGAAGATTAATATTACACAATCTTTTGATGTAAAAAATGACATTCCTGGCCTGAACTATGCTTTCTTCAGCTTTAGATGCCAGGTACATGCATGCAAGAGCAACAAGACGGGGCTCAAACTCTACCATGCTTTTTCTGAGACAGTAGAATAACAAAAAGAAAGATACTAGAGGAATAAAACTATAAAACTATGCAACACATTTAATGGTTTGTAACTGCAGAACACACACATAATTAACTTCTTAAGTCAACAATAAAAAGATGATAAAAGAAAACAAGGTTGCATAATGAATACCTGGTATAAACCCGTCTCATGTAGGTAATTGCGGTAGCCACAACCCTACATAAGTTGAAAACAAAGGCATGGCAATACTCTCCAGGTTACACAAAAGAAAGAAGTAAAAAGCAAGCGATGGAAGAGAGGCAATCTGTGAATATATAATTCAGTGTTCTAAAAATCGGTATAGACTGTTTACGCCTAGTAGGTTCTCAACTAAGCACCCGCCTAAACAATAATACACTATAAGACTCTAGAGAATTCTTGAACACATAAAATTAGATCACAGAAAATGCAAAAGAGAAAACCTTTGCCTGACTTTAATGTGCTGAGCCAATTTCATCATATCTGAAACAACAATAAGCAAGAAAACACAAAGGTGCATCAGCAAAGAATCCCATCAAGACACTTTCTTTTTGATAAACTCTAAAAAAAATCAAACTTTATATACTTCTGGTTAGCTCTGTAATAGCAGGATATTAAAGTAACATATTTGATAAACTGTGCATACTGAGTCAACCCAGAAAAAGTAAGTAGCAAGCAAAAGAAGAAGAAGAGATTGGTACGAGTGGACATGTGGAACTTGATGAGCTTGAAATCCTCAACGGAGATTCCACGTTCTTTGTCTAGAGCATGAACTACATCCACTTCTTCTTGCTCCATAAGTTGCTTGCTGCTCTCGTACAACACAAAACAGAGCAAAAAAAAAAGTTTGAAAATTTTAAAGTTGAACAGGAGAAGAGGGTAAAAGAATGTTACTAGTGAGATGAATTCCAGAAATTAGCAGCCATGGATCTCCGGGAAGGAAGGGTAAGCAAGAAAGGAGAAGACTTGTTCAATCTCTTCTCATCAACCTTTCAAAGTTTCAACCTTTTTTTCTTCTGTTATCTGTCAAATCTATCTTTTTTAGTCTCTCATGATCTATCAAATCATACCAAATCAAATCGCTACTTTGGTTTAATAACCATAATTAACACTTAGCCCAGAATCGGCCCATACTTGGCCCACCGGTTTTTAGTTCTGAATAAACCCAGGTTCTGAGCAAGCTGCATGTGTTTCAGTGAATGCTGTCTGTAAGGAGATGTCTAAGCCGCTGGCTAATGACAATGCTTTAGTTCCTAAGGAGAATGTTATGGTTACCTAAGATTATGAACTTGGGCATGTTCCTAAGCATTCTTATACCTGTGGTTAGTAGAATTTGAGAGCATCAATACTTGACCTTGTTCCACCTTATTCTAGTCATAAGCTTATATCACTTCCCGAGTCTTCTGTTGACAGTAAATGACTTTCATAGTAGTTGAATGTTGCAGGGGATATAAATCTGGAGTTCATCTCCCAAAGACAGCGAACAACAAGTGAGTTCAGATGCTCAAAGATCAAGCATCTTTAGATCCTTTTCCAGTGGTATACTCAGTGCAGTTTCTGAGGCTGTTAACGCTACTTAACGCATTTATTTATCAGTAATGTGAGGTGAGCATTGGCATACACAGAAGATCAGGATGCACAATCAGTATTAAAAAGTTTTCCATGTATAATTATCATCTATAACAGAGAGGCATCGCCTGAGAGGTTTGCAGAGACCTAAATTACATTAAAACAGCAACTAGGAAACAAAGAGTTGCTTAGACATTTGACATTACCATATGATATCCAACTAAATGATAGGGCCTTTCTTGAATAAACAACTTTGTCTTCCAACAAAGTGAAATATTCAAACTAAGTCCCTTCAATCTTCCAAGGCGAATTTGAGTATGGAGTCTGACAAACAATTAGACCTGCAACAAACCATTGTCATGTTTCATCAAATCAAGTCATTTGCACAATCGTTGATGACAAAAAAAAACTATCATTAGTAAGGGCTTACAAGGTGGTTTGGTAATGTTGAATGTATCAAAATCATCTGGTGGTTGGAAGGAATACTCGAATCAGCTCTTTGAAAGTCACCCTTTTCCTACAAGTAGGACACTTCCCTTGCTTACATATCGCCATCTTTATACATTCCTTGCAGAAGATGTGGCCACATTTGGTTGACATCTCCTCAGTAAATGGGCACATACAAATTGGACATGAAAATTTTGGTTCCTCTGGTGGAGGGGGAGCTGGAGCCTTTGAGCTACACATACTCTACACAAGAAAATAAAGTAAAGATAAGAACCTCCGGCTAAATAGTAAAACTGTACAGTATATTACTTACCGATGAGTAGTCAGGGACATGCTCACAGTCGATGACAGGTTGATCAGGAGGTATCCTTCTCCGTTTGTTGGGAGACAATCTAGTCCCACCACCTGCATAAACCCATACCAAGTAAGAAACAGGCACAAGAGTGTACACAAAATCCTAACAAGCTATCTCATATCCATCACAACAGAGACAAAGAGTGTATAGTTCATTAACACACCTGACTCTACACCAACCATCAAACGCCTCCTACGTGCACCTGATGATTTGCTTATAGCCTAGTATCAAACCCAAAACAAAACAGGTTAACCTTTTTACACAAACACAGCCTATAATACATCACTACAAAAGGAGCATACTTACTTCAGCAAAAGCACTAGCTGATGACTCAACAACATCATCTTCAATAGCATCTACATCAATCAAGGCCGGGACAGGCTGAGAAGGTAAAACCCACTCTGAAAGGTTACCACTAAGCACCGTAGCGGTGGAAGCAGAGGTCCCTTCTTGATCTCTCGGCGCCACATTCAGATCAATCACCGCTTTTCTCCGACGAACGTAACGAGTTGCTGCTCTCAACTCTTGTGTGTTCATCTCTCAACTCAGATTTAGCCAAACTTTTTGTACCTGTAAGTACCAAAAGGATTCAACTTTACAAACTTTATCAACACTACCAAAGCAAATAGAGTTTAAACATTAACAAAAGATGACTGATTCGATTCTAGAATCGAGAATCAACAACAAACGATTAGTAACTCAAGGACCTCTTCGATTAAGTTGATTCGAGGTTTGGGATTCTCACCGTGACGAGAATTTTACTCGGGGAGTAACTCCGGAGAGAATCAGGAATCAAATCTCTTATTTGTGCATCTAGGGTTTTTGAAAGTTGCAGGATCCTTTTCTGCGCGGAGGATGAGAGAAGCGGACAAGATGATTTGAGTTCTTATAAGAGACCACGCGGTAGGTGAGTCAACGGGATTGTGACACGTGTCTGAGATGAGGTTGTGGTTTTTTGTAGGGACCCACAAGTACGAAACGGCACGGTTGTTTTAATGTGTTCTGATTGCCTTCTTTAGCATTAGCACTTCGTGGTGTTTTTATCGTACGGTATGATGATGTTTCTCCGAAAAAGCGTAAATGTCAAAAGTTGGAAAAGCCCATTGGGCTTAGTGATTTTAATTTTATTCAGCCCATTTGTTTTAGTGATCATTTTTTTCAACCTTCTACGTCCATTTCCCAACCCATTCCGAGTTACATTCATTACAGAACTCAATTAACATATCTTTTCATACCAGCTTTTTATTCTCTCACTCTCTCTCTCTAGACTAGTAAACAACTTTTATGCTTTCTACTGAAAGTCCTCTCAGATCCTGTCCTAGCTCTTCTTCAGTGAAGCCTTCTTATATTTTCATGAGTGGCATCAGTAATGAGTGAGTGATCTGTCTTTATCCCACCGATTCCATGAAAAAAAAAGCTAATGGCTTTCAGATGATTCGTTGCTATCTTCTCAACCTCCGATCTGGGTTTTGGTTTTAACTTCATACCCAACTAGAATAGAGTTTACCCTCTTGTAAAGGTGCAATCTTTTTGGAAAATTCGGACATGATTCAGCTACTGTTTCTAATTCTGTTCGTGGAAGGTGCTATTACATTCTTGTTGCTTGTAAAGATTGGTCCTTTGAGGGAGCTTGTGATTAAGAGCCTTGACCAGATGAAAATGGGGAAAGGTCCTGCTACTGTGAAGACCATAGCTGGAACCATGGCTGTTATCCTCTTGTCAAATCTCATGAGTATTGTTAAGATCCAGAACAAAGGTGCGAAGCTTGGGACTATGTCTCCTATGGATCAGGTTCTTTGGAGAACCCATTTGCTTGAAGCTTCTCTAATGGGTCAGTGCAGTTTCTCTCTCTCTCTCTTTTTCTTGCTTCTAAGCAGAAAAGACTTTGTTAGTGAATACTTAAGTTGAAAATTTAGTTGTTGGGTTCTGGATTAGTTTTCAGATATGGGTTCTGAACAAAATCTTTGCTGGACTTTTTGCTGTTGATGTAGGTGGGGTTTCAAGACTAATTTAGATAGTGATCTAGGCTTTTTTTGTATCTAGAGTGATGAGCTGAATAACTAAAACTAGCCAGAACTATCTAAGTTAGTAAAGAACTTTTCGGTTTACTAATTTAGATGAAGATCCAGGCTTTGTTGTAGCTAGAGTGATGAGCTGAATAACCAAAACTAGCAGGCTTGTATTGAGTGATTGAATGGGAACTAAAATGGTTGGGCTTTTTCTTTGTTGCCTGTTATATTTCTAAGAGAAGCTAATGTGATGACTAAGAGTAACGAGTTTGTATCTCAAATGAGGAAATGGTGGTATAGAAGCACTGTGTTTGTGTTTTCCTACCACTGTGAATGTATATAGTTGTATGAGAGGCACTGTTATGCTTGTTGAACTTGTTTGATAAGTTTGTATAGCTGCCTTGATAGTTTGATAAGTATGGAACCTGTTTCCTAATGAATAGTAACAAAATCTGTCAGTTATTGATCTTGAATTGTCGATTATAACCAAGAACACATGACTGTACCCAATGAACGAGACTTGTTGAATTAAGAGATCTTTTAGCTCTTCACATAACCTACTCAACACCCAAACCTAGCTCCCATTAATCTGCCCTGGTTGTTTATATGGTAGTTGCGGTTGATGCACTCTCTTATCAATACTTATATTGGCTGTTTGAATTTTTGTTTTGTTTTGAAAAGATGTTCAGATTTGCAAAGTGTACATAATGAAACTTCGTTTGAAGCTCAAACCTTAATGATCATTGCAGGAGTAGTACTTTTTCTTGGTTTCGTAATTGACAGAATGCACCACTACATGAGAAAGCTACTCAACTTAAGAGGCAACGTCGGGTCATCTAAAGAAGAACTTGAACAGCTCCAGAAAGAGAGAACCGAACTGAAGGAGAAAGAGGAGAAGGCATCCAAGGAGATCAAACAGCTTCAAGAAAAACTGTCTTCTATGTCAGAGAGACTCAAGAAAGCAGAGACCGAGTGTAAAGAGAAAGAAAAGAAGCTGGAAACAGCTGAAACACATGTCACGGCTCTCCAAAAACAGTCTGCAGAGCTGCTTCTGGAGTATGATAGATTGTTAGAAGATAACCAAAAGCTCCAAAGCCAAATTTTGGGGAATACGAAGAGCTAATGTAAGATTTGTAGGGAGTGTTGTTAACAATGGTGATTGAGAAAGAGTTTTTCTTTAATGGAAGGTTGCAGTTGCAGGAGTTCTTGTGTATGAGTATATTGGTGGATGTTGAATGTCTTTATATCGACTCTTTGGAATGTGTATGTTGACAGTTTTATCAAAATACATATTGACTGTGACAAAAAAAGATTGCTGCAAAGATCAGTTACAGATGAGATAGTCTAAATTTTATCACACAAAGTTTATTGGATCATGATTTAAAAATAAAACATGGAACAATGCGGCAATAACTCAATGGAGATTAGAAAAAAATTAAAAAAAATAAATAAAGCGTCGACTGTGGGGATCGAACCCACGGCCACGGGATTAAAAGTCACGCGCTCTACCACTGAGCTAAGTCGGCTGCTGATATATCCTGTTTATTGTATTATATTTATCTTTAAATGTATGTTTCATTCGTGCTTTTAACAAAGCCTGGTCTGTTATCAACTCTGTCCAGCTTCAGTCACTTTTCTCATGATGAATGATTTACCAAGGGGTTGTTCTAAGCTTCTTGTTCTTGTGTCATTTGCTTCTACAAGGTTCCATCAAGAGAAGCAAAGATCCGAAGCTAAAAGACATTTCGGGTTCATATATGTTTTGTATCATCATACAAGATCCATTGTGATATTTTTTGCATTTTGGATTGGATATGGATCTGGATCAGTTCGAATATCGGATTACAGATTTTATGTCTAGATGTCCACATAATATAAAATATAAAAAAAATTATAATTATAATTTTATTTCCCGTTTGTGTATTTAAAGTTGGACAGAAAACTAACGTTACAGTTGGCGAGAAAAGAGGATGCACTAGCACTACATTGAAACTAGAAAGCGTGCTTCGCACTGAATGGTCTTTTCTTTTTGATACTACACAAAGAAAAAAAAAAGAAGGTTATAACTAAGCACATATCTCGAGAGAAGATATAAATATTGACCACGAGAGAAAGAAACTCGCCGCTTGTTTTTTTTTTCTTTGTCTCTGAAGGTAATGAGAGAGCACTAAACACATATCTCGAGCGCACAAAAGGTAAGTAGAAACTGCTCTATGCTCTCTCAGTCTTCCATACCAGTCGTGCGTGTTTTTATACATTTCATTTTTTTCTGACCAACGGCTAGTTATTTCGACGTGGACAGTGTAAGAAGATACGATGGACTACGGAGAAGATCGGTATGTCTTCACAATGCTTCAAAGTAGCTTAGACTCTAAACATGTACAATCGTTAAAACTTCACACATTGCTCAGGATCAAGGTTGTTATGTTGTGAAATGTTATGTTTTGCAATGTGCTATACGATTGGCATAGTCTTTGAGTTTTTGGTTAATGTGCTTGTTAATAATGCATCTTAACGCTTACATTTGTTTGATCCCTGGGAACTTACAATATTACTCTATGTTTAAGACTCTTGAGTAGATTAGACTCTTTTAACATGTAAAATGTACTATGGGTTTTGATCAATGTGATATCTATAAATTTGCAGTGGCTCCTCATGGAATTGGCAAGTTCAGTACTGTAGTCACCAACCACAGTCTAGTTTCTGTAAGTTCTTACATCATTTACCTCTTACAACACTCTGACAAGCATAGACTAAGTCTTTCTCTAACTTCAGCTGATGTGACGGAGTACACGACAACTGAAGTCACATTAAACCAAGAAGATCACTCCTACATGTTTGATGATGATGATGATGCTGATGAATCCACCCCAGTAAAGGAGGCTTGTAGCGAATCAGGTTATCATGTCACAACAGGTTGTTCTTTTCTATCTCAAATGTCTATTTCATAATGGCTTCTAAACTAGTGAGTTTGTGCTTCAGATGAAACAATCAAGAAGCTGGAAGTGCAAAGAGAGACACACTCTTCTGTAAAGAGACGTTGTATGTTACAATTTAAAGACCAGCCTATGGAAACAATCTTTTTCAGCAGTGAGAGCTTCTCTTCAATCTTAAGATCAAGCGTGAGTGTACAAAATCTAAGCTGCATTTGATAGCTTAAGTAGTTGCATGAGGTTCTAATACTATCTTTGATGCTTCTTGTATGAAATGTTCAGGCTAGAGAGGAAACATTTGATGAGCTTTTACCCGAAGGATCTCAGCTTATAGAAGCCTTTTCAGGTTGAGCTCTTATAAACTCTTACCAAGTCAATCTGGTTAACAAAACATTGTCTCTTATTTTTCAGAAGACGCTTCTGCCTCTAGCTTGGAGGGTCTTGATCTGTATGCTGACTACTTACATGATGCTGAGACTCCAACCCTACCTGATGACTTGTATTGTTTCAATCTCTCTTTTTCATTTTAGTATCCTATTTGCTTCATTTAACTGATTACCATTGTTACTTTCTCTCAGAAGCTTTGGTTCCCCTGATGTCCATGTAGATATATTTAGGTTTCTTTTGGTTTAGTCTCTCTTCTTTAGCTTTTCTTGCTGAAAAGTCCCTGTGTTTGGTGCAGAGTATCTAAATCTGCCACCAGAAGCAGAAACCAGGGAAGTTAACACGCCAATGACTCGTTCCTCTCCAGATGTTTCTTTAAAGGTAAAAAATAAACTGTTTACACAAATGGGTCTCATAGTTTACACAACATGTCACATTATGTTAAAAGTGGGAAATAGCAGGTAGAAGATCTTTTGCTAGGCCAGTTCCAAAGCTGCAGCATCTTCTATCATCTATCCATTTGCATTTATCAAACCATATAGGGTTCATGGGGACATGACTCTCAAGGACATTAACCAGAAAATTAGAACTCCACAGCAACACCTAAGGAGAATAAAGCAGAGTCTCCAGTGATCCAAACTTCAGCTTTCTCTGGGAAACTTGTAGTTGGAAAGACTAAGATCCGCACAGAAGGAGGGAAAGGAAGCATCACTATAATGAGGACCAGAGGCTAAGTAATGAGTTAAAGTAGAAACTAGAAAGTATTCAAGTTTTTCTTATTTCACTTGCAGAAAAAAAAACATTTGCCTTATTCTCAGAGGCCATGTAGTTCCAGTCAAGGGCCTTTAATCAAAGTACAGGGGTTAATACTCTTCCAAAGTATGAATCATGTTCCTGTTTTGTTTTTGGTATGTCTAGTAAGAAAGTGAAGTTAAGGATCTATAGCCAATGCCATTGTGTGGCTTGTATGAAGTATCTGGTTCTTAATGTAAGCTAGATGAGAGAGTTGAAAGCTGTACAAGACTTCCACACTAGATGGTCTGCATGAGTTATCCCTCAAACACATCTTGTAGCAACCACGCAGCTCTTTTCATGCTCTGTTGATCAAATGCATCCTACAAGCCTCCACTGTCTCGAATGCTACTATGCTTGTAGTTTGGCCTAGCTGCATTTAAAAGACAATCTTGTTGTTCTCTCTCATTAGACCAAGTTAAAAGAATCTGGTGATCCTTAGTGACTTAAGGTTTCTCTTCCAAAGTAGACATGAACTTTAGATGATATTTAGATGAACTTTACATCAAACTGAGAGAGGACCTTCTTGAAGAATAGTTGAGTTGACTGAGGAAGTATATGCGCACGTATATAACAGGTGGTTCTTGAAGAGAGGCATGATGAATTGATGATGATGGTTATTTTAGTTATACATTGTTTTGCCACGCTTAGAGAAAGATGAGATTATAAAAAAGATGAGAATTATAGAGAATTATAGAATTATAAAAAAAATGAACTCTTTTTCTTCAACAGCAAATAAATTGGAATTCAAGAAAGAAAATATTAGGGCAAAATCTGATACAACACCTAAGTAAAAGTAAAACAAAAGTACCATAGGTCGGCTCAAAAACATGCAAAGACAAATCACTAGTGATGATGATCTCAGTACTTAACTGGTGCAAGAATCTCGAGCTGTGCACCAAGCTTCTCTTCAGCGACTTTCTCGGCCTTGGCTCTAAGTTTGTTAAGTTGCTTCTTTCGCTCGTAAACCACTTGAGATCTCTCCTTTCTCTTCGCCTCCAGCTCCTGTTCATTCAAAGTTATTATTATGTGAAACCTCATAAGCTAGAGAGCTTTTCTCTTCTAAACGTATGCTTGCTTTATCTAATACATCTATGTAAGAACAAAACTAGACACATTCTAGCAGCTGACTATAGGAACAACAAAGAGAACATAGACTGGTGCAATCAAGCAGGGATTGAGGAAGAAGGGCAATGCATACCTTGATGGTGTCATAGTGATTCCATCCCAGACTTCAGAAGAAAGACGACCCAACAGACAGTACTTGTGGCCAGCTTGAAGCCTCAAAACCCTAAAGTAAAACAAAAAAGAAGATTATGACACAGAAGTATGAAAGCTTATGAAACTCAGGAAAAGGACAGAAGAGTGTAAATGGACATACTTAAAGCATCAGGGATAACCATCCTCTTGACTTTGTCGTATGGTGGAGGCACACCTTCAAAAACCTTCATGCGTGCAAGTGCAGCAGCTCCACGCTTGGTTTTGTGTGGAATCATACTGCAAATGAAACCACAAAGAAACATTCACTCAACTAAAAATCAGTTAAAAATCAAAAACTTTGACTGAAACAATTCCTACATCTCTAAAATTCACTCAAGAACTGTCATCATATCTCACGACTACAAACATTAACTGAATCCATACAGAGATCCCTAACACTGAGACCAGGATTATAAGCAACAAAACCTCATAGCTTCCGTGTTACGTACACAATTAACACAAAGAAACTTCAGTCAGCTAAAATCACTTCAAAACCAAAACTTTGACTGAATAAAATCCTACACTCTAACATTTACTCAAGAACTTCATATATCTCACGACTACAACATAACTAAATCATACATGATCTCTAACACTGAAACAGGATTTAAGCAACACTAATAGTTTCCTGTAGTTACACATTAACACACAGGAAACAGTCACTCACGTAACGCACACTAATCACTTAAAACCAAACCTTTACGTGCACAAATAACACACAGAAACCTCACTCAGCTCTAATAAACTAAAAAACCAAAACTTGACTATAACAAACCAAAAACACTCACTCCAGATCTAACATTTAAACGATACAGAGAAGCTAGATTGATCAGAAACACAGAAACATTCACTCAGCTCTAACACTTCAAGACCAATACTTTGACTATAATAAACCAAAACTCACTAAAGAACAACATTAAACGACAAGAGAGCGCTGGATTCAGAAACATTCACTAAGCTCTAATCACTAAAACCTAAACATTGACTACAACAAACCAAACATCCACTCAAAGATCTAACACTTACACGAACAAGAGCGGTAGATAGATTCAGAAACACTCACTCAGCTCTAATCACTTAAAAACAAAACCTAACGTTACTCAACTTAAAACACAGAAACATTCACTCAGCTCTAAACACTCACCAAAACTTGACTGTAATAAAAAACATTCACTCAAATGTATCACTAAACGAAACAAGAGAACTAGATAGATTCAGAAACACTCACTAAGCTCTAATCACTTAAAAACAAAAACTTTACGTTACACAACTAAAACACAGAAACATTCACTCAGCTCCAATCACTTCAAACTATACTTGTAATAAACCAAAACATTCACTAAGATCCACTTTAAAGACCAGAGAGCTAGATTGTCAGAAAACACTCACTTAACATAAAACTCAAACTTACATAAAACAAAACATATAAAGATCTAACATACTAAGAACACTATACACATTCAAGCTCTAATCACTAAAAACGAAACTTTACTAGTAAAAACAAACATTCACAAAATCTAACATTTAAACAAACAAGACTGACAATTCAAAACATTCATCAGTCTAATCACTTACAAAACCTAAACTTTGACTAAACAAACCAAAACATTCAATAAAGATCCAACATTTAAACGAAACAAGAGAACTCAATTGATCTCACGAACCCGGGAACTGTTACGCCAGAAGATCTTGGAAGGAGCACGGAAGTGAATAGGCCCATGCGATGCTAGTGTTCATACGTTTGCGAAGAACCTCATGTACTTCATTTTCTGAGACGAAACAAGTCCACCGGAGAGGCAAAATCTCTCGCATCGGACGATAACACCTTCTGCCATTGAGAAAGCTCCTTGGCGACGATGAAGCAAGACGCCCCAGCATGTGTTGGCGCGCGTCGACGACCACACGCTTCGAGAGATACCTGATCCTGACACCATTTTCTCTCTTCCTTTGTGTGTTGTTAGCCGCTGTGGCTCTTCCCTCGCGAAAATTATATTCGAGCAAGTGTGTTTTGACCTAGGCTTTCGGGGTAGTTTCGTCTTTTTGTTATATTTTGAATATGGGCCGAAGAATTGCCCGTCAGTCATTGTATAGGTCCATAGATACTAAAATCAGACCCATCTCATATGAGACTAGGTTGTCTAGATGACTTCATATCCACTAAGTCATTATTTTGAGAGAAGTGATTACATTCCGGAAAAAAAATAATGAAATGTCTTCATTTTTATTATTCATTGCTTAAAATTGATTTATAAACTTTAAATATTGTATACTGTATTTTATCAATTATAACCGATTTATAAACTTCATAAATATTTAATACTTTTAAAATGAATAATCACGCTTAGCAATGATTTGTAACCTTTACAAATGATGTTTTTTTAGGGTAAAATAATGTAAGGTTATTTTGTGATACTATTAAACAGGAAAAAAACAATAAAACAAGAAAGAATTGACCAAAGATATATTTTATTGATCAATAGACACGATGTTTCTATATTATTTTCTCGGAGATAAGAAGAAAAGTATGACATGAGGGTAGATATAATGTAACAAGGAAAACGGAGTTGTCGTCTACTCTAATGTGTAAGATTACTTCATGAATTAATTATCCTCAACATTACTTAAAACTTAATATAACTTATAAATTTTAAATTATTTGATATTTGATAATGGCTTATAAAAAAAAATTTCTTATATCATTGTAAAAATTTCAAAGTTATATTAAGTTTAAATAGTGATGTGAATAACTGTTAGGATATTTAAATTAATTTTATAAATTAGTTTGAATAAAATAATGTACAAAGATTTTAATTAGTTTTAAATAGTTATAAATCGATTTAAACAATGCATGAGAGATAATAAAAGTTTTAAAAACTTTTAATGATTTTTAGTGAGAAAACTCTTTAACTATTTTGAATCGGAAAAACTCCTCAATTAGGTTTCAACTTACAAACCATTAGTATTTGTCACCTAATTATAGTGTTTTAGATGAAATGTGACAGACGTTAAATAATTAAAGTTGAGAGATTATTTCGTCAAATTTTTAATTGAAGGATAGTTTTTACAATTCATTTTTGGTCGAGTGGTTTGTTACTAAAAAATCTATATTGTATATCCCTAATGTTTATGTCTGGTAGACAGATAGTAGGTAAAGTTAAGCTTTGGAAAAAAAAATTGCATGTAAACATGAAATCTGTGAATTTACCTACTTATGACCTACTTATCTTGTAGACATATCAAAAGGGTTTATGAAAATGCAACTGGGATCAAACATTTGCTCCAAGTAACGTTTAACACAATTAGGACAAGTAATACTTTTTTCCAAGATGTAAGATCATTTTTAAAGTTTAAGATAATAATTATAAAGTCTAAACAAGCAGAGTTCTCAAATAGGTGCATAAGAGCAGGCGCAGTGGAAGTATGAGGAAGAGTCTCTCACCATTTTATAATGAAACAAAGGAGAAAAGTAAGAGAGAAGGTAAGAAAAAGAGGAGAGAAGTTCAGAATCGATTGGTCTTTCAAGAAACGTAAAACAAACAGATCAGAGATTTTTTCTTACATTCATCTTTCTATTGGTTTAATAATTTTAAATTTAACATTAGTTTATAAAAGTTAATTATAATAATATTATATATGTAAGGTACTCATGTGATGGATTGAATCAATGCTGATGCTCTAGAATCAGGAAACAAAGAAAATTGAAAAGCCAACAAAGTGATAAACTCTCACGGAGCATATGATTGAGAAGTCACACTCATAGCGAACTAGCTAGATTCTTATGTTATAAACTTGGAATCCACTGCATAGTCTACAAATGCATGAACTCTAGAGTCATTCTCAAAGCCTCATGGTATTCTCCAACACCTCGGATTTCAACTCTTTGGACAGTGTTTCTTTCGGGCTGAAGTAGAAAACACACTCTTTAGATGTATACTTCTCTGAAAGAACAATCTCACCTGTAGTAGTCATCCCACAACAACAATTCTTCTCACATATATCGTTCACCGGCAAAGTGTAAACACATGCCGACCATTCTCTGTGTCTCAACATCCTCTAGAATCCACATATGCAACACAATGGCATCAGAGTCGTTATATGTCAAGTCTATTCCCATAATTTACCTTATAGTTGATCAGTTGAGTAGCTTTCGACTACGAAAGCAATCTGCTTCCAAACTTGAATGTCTAGACATAACATCAAAGCAATATCAAGTATCACTATACACTAACTTGACCTATGTAATACAAAACCCCCTTGATGCATACCCAATGTTCACACAAGGACTGATGTCTTAATGGACATTCGATCTTTCTCCACTTTTGTTCCCTCTTCTTACCGTCAGGATTCTATGATCATCAGGACCACCTTGATAAGCTATGAACATACTTTGAACTGCTTGTCAAGTGGATCAAACCCTAGAAAGCTATTAGACATACGTACGTAATCAGTTCAGGTAAATTCATATGTTGTCCTGTGTTTAAATTGTATATCTTACGTTCCAAACGCCGTTCTTTGAGTTTAGCGTATGAGAGAAATATATCAAACCAGAGGTAAACCACCAAACTCTGGACGTATGTCTTGAGAGAACTTCATGTGAAAATCAGCATTTACCACAAGAGGTGTCCTCTCATATGGACTCAGAGGAAGAGGCGATGAGAAGAAGAGAAACTCATGGTTGGATCGTTCAAGTGCCAATAAGAGACGTGGACGGCTAAGTATAGACGCCATAACTTGGACACGCAACGAAACCTTGCTACTGACTTTCCAGACAATCTAAGAGTATCTCTGGAATGAGATCGTCGGATGGACCATACATGTGTCTCTCTAATCATTATGTTTGTTACTGAGAGAGAGTACGAGTACGTAGTGGTAAAAGCTGAGGGTTCTGCCTGAATACATCGAGATGTTGATGTCTACGAAGCCCATCTCTCTAATAAATGGCTCTAACTAGTGTGCCCATTGTTTAAAAAGGAACAGCCAGGCTAACAACACTATGTAACAAAAAATAGTGTGGCCGTGCTTAATTACTTAACCCTTAAAACAGGAGCGTTCCAGAAACAAACCCTAAACACAGGAAAAGTAAATCCTATATAGAAAAACCATTCGAACACTATTACGTAGGAGTCGGACGTAACCCTAATCTCCAGTATCCTATATTCCTGAGCTAGCTACTGTGAGGTAAATCTTCTCTCGTCTGATTTCTCCTCAGGTGCTCATACTGTTACATGAGGTTTAATTCCAATCCTGACTTATCTAGGGGTATGTCCAGAATATATACTTTTTATTTGTGAAGTTATTCATTTGTGATTGATTGATTGGATTTTTTTAATGTTTATAGTCTTCAACTAGTACTAAAGAGATGGTTGATAACAAGGTGGCTGAGGCTAAATTTGAGGAGGCTCCAACGTTGGTTTGTTGGGACATTGAGAACTGTCCAGTTCCAAGGGTTGTCAAGCTCATGAGATCTTTGAGAAGTTAAGTTTGGCACTGAGAAACTTGAACTACCGTGGTCCAATCTCCATCTTGCCTATGGAACATGGATCACATCCCTCCTTCGTCAAGAAAGCTCTCTCTTCCACTGGAATTGTTCTTAAACATGTTGTTCTCACCTCCAGTTAATCTTCTTAATTATCTCTGAAATTATAATTATAGACAATGACTAATCAGATTCTTACTTCAGCTATGTTTTTTTTTGCAAAGATTAAAAATGATCGAAATATTCTTTTTATTTTTGAAATTTTTTTTTAAATTAACTATTATTATCCTAGGGTATTTTTCTAATATTATCTCACTGTCTTTTTTATGTTTTGAAACAGGAGAGTTCAGCTTATATATGGGGCAGATTGTATGATTGTAGGGTAACACCTCCTGGTAATGTAATGCTCATACTCGTTACCACGAATCTCACTCTATGCTTCTTAGCAATCTCCAAAAGCAAGGATACAACACTTTTCTAGCACATCCCCTACATGCCTCAGACTCTCTTGTCGCTTCTGCAAACACACATTTCTGTGGAAAAGCTTAGTGCAATAACCAGATATAGCAGCCAACTAGGCCTATACTACAACTCAATGCATTGTAAAAACTGACACAAATAAAACCATTAGATTTTGAAAGGGTGGCTTTTAAGTTTCTACAGTGTTTAAATGTTTTTTCTTCTGTTGGTAAAATAGTGTTTTAGATGTTTAGTAAGTTTCATTCATATTGTTCATTGAATTTTGAATTA